>CAUYPK010010263.1:0-19832 GCA_963574355.1 Loris lydekkerianus
GAATGGAAGAAAAAGTACCCAATGTACTCACCCCTACTATGAAACTAGTTTAGGGCTTTCACATGAAAGCTGTAACCCAGTTGCGACCTGAGAATGGGGGAAAGGGGGAGAGGGAGGGGAGGAAGGGGGGAGGTGGGTGGAGGGAGGGGAACTGGTGGGATCACACCTGTGGTGCATCTTGCAAGGATATATGTGAAACTTAGTAAATGTAGAATGTAAATGTCTTGGCACAACAACTAAAAAAATGCCAGGAAGGCTATGTAGACTGGTGTGATGAAAATGTATCAAACGGTTTATGGAACTAGTGTATGATGCCCCATGATCATATCAATGTGCACAGCTATGATTTAATTAAAAAATATAATAAATAGCATCACAAACTTCTAAAAAGAATCTTCAAATAGAACTCTCCCGAATATTTGTGTTAGGACTCTGTAGAGAAACAGAACCAATAGGATATAGAGGTAAAAGTAAATATATATAAATATACATACTATATGTCATATACATACAGATATATAGGTATAGTCATAAACACATAAATGTATAAATATATATTAATACGTACTTATATAGATATATGGATACATATAGAATATATTACAATATATTATAATCTCCACATGAGATTATGGAGGCATAGAAGTTCCACAATCTGTTGTCTGCCAACTGAGTATCTAGGAAAGCCGGTGGTGTCGTTTGAAGGTCTGAGACTGATTGTGCAGATTTCAGTCTGAGTTCAAAAGTTTGAGAACCAGGAGTGCAGAGAGCAAAAGAATGATTCCCCAGTTCAAGTAGTCAGGGTTAATCAACTCTCCTTCCCCTTTTTGTTCTATTCAGGACTCTGAACAGATTGGATGATTTCCTACCTGGACATCCAAGGCCCAGTCAATGCCTTGGTTCTATGCTGAACCTACTTCTTACAAATCTTTTTATGATATTGAAAAGTATTTGAAAATTATGACAATGGCTTATCAAGTCCTTCATGGACCTGAGAAGAATGGGAGAGAATGAAAAACTATCACCTCATAACTTACCTATTAAGCACTCTTGGTACTCTTTCGCAGGTATTGGTACATGCTTGCACACAAACCACCCACCCAGAAATATTTAAGGGTAGAATCTGAAATCCAACCACTGGCTTTGAATCTCTGGGGTACATATACTTGCCCTTGAATTCATAAGACAAATATGATGCAACATCTCCCCCCTCCCTTCTGCCTCAAAGGAGCCTTAGTCTCCTTCTTGATCTGGTTCTATGATTTAATTCTTTTCTGAATTCTAGGAAGAGAAGGTTCTTTACCCACCTTCTCTTCCAAACATCATCCTTCATGTCTTCCCTTTTTAGCTTAGTGAAGCCTGAAACTTCACCAAAAGAAAAGTATTGCTTTACCTTAAGCTCAGTAAGACATATTGAGCTTTGTTATACAAAAGGTTCTAGTAGTAGAAAACAGAAATCTTGACCCCTATAAAAAAGGCTCAAATAGCTGAGGCAGAAATTCAAACTGAATATATATCTATTTTTGGTGTGTCATACTGTGCCTAATACTCATATAACAAACCCCAAATTATTTAAGAACCTCAGCAGATTATCCTCTGGTTAATTTATTAGCAAGAATAAGGAATTATAAAAAAACAGCCTTTCTAATAGACATACTCTTATTTGACAATGTGAATGTCAGTTTCATTGCATTATTATTATTATTATCGCTTAATATTTCAATGCAGCAATCATCTGATTTCTTTTCTGAATGTATTTATTTTCATTCGTTCTTTACAAGGTTTTAGTTTCTAGTCCTTATCTTAAATATTGTTATTGTTATTAAATTTTAATCTTTTTAAATTTTTTGAAGGCAAAAAGTGGAAACCAAAAAACACATGTATATGTAAAAAAACAAAAAATATCCTTTTCAACTATTTTATCTGTGGCAATGATGGAACACAAATCTTTAGTTTTAGACTATCTTTACTATTTCTAGATAAGACTGGTTCTCTTTTGATCTCTTACCTTTACTGATGCTATTTTCTACTCTGATGGTCTTAAATGTTCAGTTCTATCTTTTGTGTTTCATCTATATTTTTAGTGAAGTAAATCACACACAGTGTCATATATATACATCTCTATACATTTTTACTAAATAAACAAACCTGTGTTTTGTAATCACCTTACACGTACAAAAGAAAATCAATAAATTACTCTAAAAAAACTCCCCGTTGCCCTTGTAAATTAAACGGATTCTGAACATATTTGAAAAACTGTTTATTTCCATGTGGAACATGCATACAATGTGGGAAAACTCAGTGGTGGGCACTGTGGTCTGAAAAGTGGTATTCTCTCAAACTTATGTTAGAATCTAACACCCAATGTGATATAAGAGATGGGGACTTTTCAAATGTGATTAAGTCATTATGGTTCTACCCTCATGAGTAGGATTAGTGCTCTTATGAAAGAGATTGAAGGGAGCTGTCTCGGCCCTTCTGCCATAGCAGGACACGCAGATGGTGCCATCCATGAGGCCCTCACCAAGAATCAAATCTGCAGGTGCCACTGTGTAGCTACTTGAATGGACGAACACAAAGGGTACTCAGATTTGAGGACTGACTTACCATTAACAAAGGGTGATAAATTGTGAAAAATCGACTAACCAGAGGAAAGAGGAGTTTGGGTTCCCAAGGGTGATAGATTGATGGAAAGTGATTGAGAAATGTATGGAAATTAAGATTTGCTTAGTATAATTTTCGTGCAGCTAAGTCATTCTCTTCTTTACACCTGTACAGGAGAGGAGAATACCTTTACAAATGGAAATTAATGTCACCTTTACAAAGAGAAGTGCAAGCCCTGCTTTTAGGCAGAAAGGGGAAGAGGGAGAGGTCTTCCTGAATTTGCTGTTTATCAATTATCTTTGGCTCAAAACAATTCCACTAAAGTGGTCTTTTTGGGGGTGGCATGTTCTGATCCCCCTCTCCCTCTTCCAGGTACTGGCACCTCTGTCACTGTCTCCACCTTGATGGTGAGTAATCACTAGAATGACTTCTATCAGCATTGTTTTATTTCAGCTGCTTTTGAAAATACATTTAATGGAAAGGTATGAGGTATATGTTATCTATGCTTTTGGGCCTTATTTTTTCTCTCATCATTATGTTTTATTATGTTTGCGATGTTTATGTTAACGGTTAGATCATCCATTCTCGTGGCTTTGTGACATGGTTTGTTTTTAAAAATACCACAACCTACTTATCAAGTAGACACTTAATGAATATATTAGGTGCTTTTCAGTATTGGCATATTATAAATGGTGCAACTATGAAGATTATTGTATCCTATTTGATAAACATGTATGTATTTTTGTCAAGTATATGCCAAGAAGTGAAATTATTAGATGGCAGAGTATGGGTATAAATAACTTTGGTAGATTTTGCCAATTTTGGTAGATATTTAGTAGACAACACTACAGAAGCATCATTTAAGAATGCTCCATATGATCACAAATGCTTGATGTATCCTTCATTTAACAATTTTATCCATTCTGGTAAGAGTGGTATGATATTACAATGTTATCACTTTTTAAAAGATTATTAAAACTTTATTAAGGCATATATTCTCTTTCAACAGTGATGATTTTTTTTTTTTTATTTCAAAATGTTAAGGAGGTACAAATGTTTTTGGTATACTACATATAGATAGCTTTTACAATACTTACATCAGGGCTTAAGGCAGTGTGTTCATCACCAAAATGGTGTTCATTGTACCTTTTTGGTGTATTTTTATCCCTCTCCACTTTCTGCCTCACCCTTATTGATTTCTGATGGCTTTTACTTCTTTCTGTGCCCATACATGTCCATCTATCAGTTTCAAACTATTAGTGAGTACATGTGATGTTTGCTTTCCCATTCTTGAGAAACTTCACTTAAGGTAATGGTCTTCAGTTCCAATAAAATTGCTGCAAAATACATTATTTCATTTCTTTGCAAAGATGAGTAGTACTCTTTGGTATATATGTATACACATGTATGCATACACACCACATTTCCATACCTTGGTGATTTTGAATTGTGCTCCCATAAATATTTGAGTGCTGGTGTCTTTTTGATTAAATAATTTCTTTGGGTAAATGCCCAGTAGTGGCATTAATGGATTAAATGGGAAGTCTCTAATTAGATTCTTTGAGGAATCTCTACAGTATTTCTATAGAGGTTAAAATAATTTGCAGTATCACCAATAGCAATGTATAATTTTCATATTCTTTTTTTTACTAATGATAACTGTTTTTTTTTTCATAGTTTTGCTGTCTATTTGGAGATATCTTTTGGAAAGTTCTACTTTTTTTCCCCATTTTAATGTTAGACTGTGTATTTTGGTTACAATTGAAGAAGATTTTAAGTACTATGGTTCTGATTATTTTATGACTATTTGTATAATAAATATCTTTTCTCACTTTGTGGCTTAAATTTTCAACCTCTTAATGGCATATTGATTTCATAAAGAGCTTAATTTTAATGTAATTCAATTTATTAATTTTGGTTTTTATTTTTGCTTAGGGTATTTTTCATTCTGTTTATAAAAACCTTTGTATATAACCTGAGGCCATACTTTTTTTTAATCTTTGTTTATTGCTCTTTGGTAGTTTTTACATATTTTTAAAATAACATTTTTACTGAGATATAATTCACATATACAATCCACTCAGTTTAAGGTATGATTAAGTTCCTTTCTGCCTTTAATTCATAAAATTTTAGTATAGTTACAAATATTCATAACTATTATCACAATTTTAGAATATAAGAGACTCTCCATAGTTGACCACTCCCCCACATTGATAACATCCTTAAGTTGACCTAATTTTCGTAGACCAGATATGCACCACATGTATGTATTAGTCCATTAGTACAGTAGCCCTAGTTCCTAATGTCAACCACCTTTGTATGATGACAAGCTGGCCCAGGTTGGTCACACTGACAAGTGCCTCAGGTGGTCAACTTACAGAGGTTCTACTGTATTTTCATCACCTCATACAGAAACCCCACACTCTTTTAGTTTCCTAACCCCTTACACCTCTAAGCCCTAATTAACCACTAGTCTACTTTCTGTTTCTATGGATTTGCCTATTTTAGACAATAAAAATGGGATCATATAATACATATAATTTGTTACTGATTTCTTTCATGTAACATAATGCCAAAATTCATCTATGTTTTATAGTATATATTAGTATTTCATTAATTTTTGTGATTAGTAATATTCAATTCTATAAATTCAGTTAACCCTTGACCAACACAGTTTTGAATGAAACAGGTCCACTTACACTCAGGTTTTCTTCTGCCTCTGCCACACCTGAGACAGCAAAACCAAATCCTTCCTTAGCTTACTCCCCATGAAGGTAATGAGGATAAAGACCTTTAAATGCCAGGAAGGCTATTAACCAGTGTGATGAAAATGTGTCAAACGGTCTATGAACCAAGTGTATGGTGCCCCATGATCATATTAATGTACACAGATATGATTTATAATTTAAAAAAAGATGTCTACTTCCACTTCATAAGTAGTAAATATATTTTCTCTTCCTTTTGATTTTTTTTTTTTTTTTTTTTTTTTTTTGCAGTTTTTTGCCAGGGCCAGGTTTGTACCCACCACCTCTGGTATATGGGGCCGGCACCCTACTCCTTTGAACCACAGGCACTGCCCTTTCTTTTGATTTTTTAAAACTATTTTACCTCTACCTTATTTTATTGTATATTATTGTAATTAACTATTATCCATAAGGCTTCTGGTCAACAGGAGGCTAATAGTAGTTAAGTTTTGGGGGAGTCAAATGTACAGATTTTTGATCTCACAGAGAGTTATCACCATTAGTACCCAAGTAGTTTAAGAGTCAACTCCCTATCACAGTTTCTTCTTTTTCCTTTTTTTTTTTATTGTTGAGGATTCATTGAGGGTACAAGAAACCAGGTTACCCTGATTGCATTTCTTAGGTAAAGTCTCTCTTATACTTGTGTCTTGTCACCAAAAGTTGTGTCACACACTGAGTCCCCTACTCTCTTTCTCCCTTTCCTCTCTCTGCTCTTCCTTGTCCCACCCTTCTCCCTCCTTCCCACTTTCTGGTTTCCTTTCTCCAACCCCCTCCCTCTTTCTCTCTTTCTCTGCTCTCCCCTTCCCCCACCCTCCACCATGTACTAGGTCATTAATTGTCCTCATATGAAAATTGAGTACACAGGAGCCATGCTTCTTCATTCTTGTGATGCGTTACTAACAATAATGTGTTCCACTTCCATCCGGGTTAATACAAAGAATGTAGAGTCTCCTTCTTTTTTAATGACTGAATAGTATTCCATGGTATACGTATACCACAGCTTGTTAATCTATTCCTGGGTTGGTGAGTATTTAGGCTGTTTCCACATTTTGGCAATTGTAAATTGAGCCGTATCCAGGGATGCTTATATACCTCATATAAAATAACATAATATTTGCTCATAACCTACAAAATCCTCACATATACTTTAAATCATCTATATTTTACATACACCTACTAAAATGTAAATGCTGTGTAAATAGTTGTTATACCATATTGCTTAGAGAATGACAAGGAAATTAAAGTCTATATATGTTCAGTTATTCATAAGACATGTATGATACCATTAGGAATGACAAGGAAATTAAAGTCTATATATGTTCAGTTGTATCCATATTTTTTTTCCTGAATATTTTCAATGTACCATTTGTTAAATCATCAGATGAGGAGCCCTTGGATACAGAAAGCCAATTTTGTGTGTATGTGTGTCTATATCTACTCTAGACCTATCTCTTCACAGTTTTGTTTCTTCCTCTCTGTAATAATTAATACCAAGAAGCTTAGATAACTAATTTCTATTAATTCATCAGCAAAAATTATCCATGTACACAGTTTTGTAATTTTCATGAGTGATTCAAAAAATAAAATTTGAAACAGTATTGCAAGTTGACCTAGTATATTTTCTGAGTACCTCTTCCCTCAGTCACACCACAGAATTCAATAAGCAGTTAACTACAGGGTGTCCCAAAGCTTCCCATAAAGTCACCCCACACAGAGAAGATAGGAAATTGTAGCTATATGTACCTTTATTACAAAATATTCATCAAGAAAGTTTATGAAACATTTACAAAATATCCTCTATTTGTTGGCCTCTTGGTACAATTTTGTAATGAACGGCATGTTTTTGTCAATGAAGTTTTGCAGGAACACGTTCATGCCCTTAGTTCTCACATTGTCTGTCACTGCTTTTGCACTGCCATGGCAGAGATGAGTAGTTGCCACAGTGACTGGCCCCCAAAACCTAATGTGTTTACTATCTGGCCTTTATAACATAGTGACCCCCTCATCTGGGGTTATGACTTGATAAGTCCTGAAAAACCAGTTGAAAAAGAAATTTCAGTCAGGCAATCTTTTTTATCTGCATTAATTACTAAATATGCATTTATTGAGCACCTATTTTGATTTCAGTATTGGGGGGATAAAGTGAAGGTATAATATATATGATCATTATTCATAAGACATGTATGATACCATTAGGAAAACAAAATATCCACACAAAATTATATGAAAAAACATAATTGAGTCTTTCCTCAAGATGAGGCATATGTTTAAATCTCTTAACAATCATCATATGATATTGTATCTTTCCTAAATTCCTAGAAAATACCTCATGGAAGTATGTTTCTGAATGAGGACATCTTAAAACATTTTGTAGGTGGCTCTTTCATTCAGTTCTACTTTTTTTAAGCTCAGATGTCTTCTCATTTCTGATTTTGCAAGAAGTCCCTATACTAGTTCCTTTAAGTTAGTAAGTTCTTAATAAATGACACACAAACTAAATTGTGTCAATAACCATGATGTTCCTACAGTGCAATGAATTTCACTAACTCTGAACAATTGGCAAATAATTCATCTAGTCTGTTTTAAATGACCTGTTTTCCGTTATCTGTGCTCAGTAGTTTACTGGAGGAAATTGGATTTTGCTGGCCCATACTTCCTGCTTTGTTCACTCTGTGCCACTTCTCTCCTATTCTTACTAGTAAATGAGTCAATCTTACTTCAACATAATGCTTTTTTAAGTCTCATACTCCGTGAGAAACTTTTAAAAATGATACCCATGAAATTAAAGTGAACAACTTGCTGTTGAGAAAATTCTAATGAGAGTATAAAAATGAAAATGGATAAAATATTAAGAAAATATTTCAGAAAATACTCTGTAACTCAAAAGAGTTTCCTCCCCACCCCCAAGAATAGCACTTCTAATTGATTTACTTTCATCTTAGAACACTCAGTTAAAGTGAAATGCATGGGTATGAACACTGAACATACTTTTGTTTCAGGTGAACAAAAGTGCTGTAGTCATGAAAAGCTGGTGCAGATGTTTATATTAACTTACTGCCTGTTGTCACTAAAGATGTGAACAGGAGTGACTCTTCCCTCGAACTCTGACATTGAACTTAATGAAGCAATGAATCAGCCAACCCAGAAGCATCTGCAAAGCATTTACTTAATACACAACATTTTCCTGGGTACTCTAAATTTCTGGGTACAATGATAATTCCAATTTTTATAGAAATTATATTTCATTTTGGAAAACAAAATTAACATAGATAAAAAATAATGAAGCATTGAATAATATAAAAATCAGTGAAAACAGAGATAACATCTAACACATTTTTTCAATCTCCCAAGAGACTAACCCACCACTTAATACATGTAAAATAATAAATAAATTATTTGTAAATAAATTATTCGATAACCTTCAAATGTAGCTAAATTCAGAGAACTTGTAGATAAGTTTCTGAGGTAATTTGAAAAAAAAAAATCAATGTGGTTATGAAATTTTCAGCTTGCCTTTTCAGGATGGAAAAACAGTTTCAGAACTCCAGCATGACGCAACCCGAATAAGACATCCCCCCAGACACATCATATTCAATTTCACTAAAGTTAATATGAAGGAGAAAATTCTGACATTAGTTTGACTGCCATTATAAATTCAGTTAAAAAGGTAAGCATGAAACTTATAATTATTTAATTCTGCAGTGATAACATGGATACAAATTTTGTTGAAATATAGTATCAAGATAAAATGAATGTTCTTATTAAATTAAGAAACTTATGGAGCAGAAATATGACTGAAGCAATGGATCTCATTGTAGTTGATACATAATTTATAATTTCATCCAAATAAGATTCCATAGTCTAAGAATTAAAGTACAAACGGTGGTTGTCAAATTTTAAATATTTTATATACACATAGAATAAATGAACTACCTGATCTGTGTGAGAAAACAGATGTTAAAGTAAAAGTAAATACACCTTCATGGCAATATGCATTCTCTCTCTTTACAGGTCATCATCACTTTAATACTATAAACATCCAACTGGCAAGAACTCGTGTGTCAGTCAATCTAAGCTGATGTCTGCTGGTCTCAACCTATCTTCTAAATAAGAGTTATAAATGTTGACTTCATTTTCTTTTTTCAAAATCAGTTGAAAATCTTTTTTTTAAAAAATAATATATTAAATAAAACATCAAAAGCCTCCGCTTTTTGAAACTTTTAGTGAACTACAATTAGGGCTGACAATAATTGATGCCAGTATGCCAAGAGAAAAACACTGAAATTTGTCCCTACAAAAGAATGGAATTGAACAAATTAAATGATGAGATTTCAACTCACGTAGAGAAATTAATTTTAAAATCCTGAAGTTGCACTTTGGAAGGTCTCAACTTACCTGTTTTGACTATCTATTGTTGCATAACTAACCACCACAAAACAACCATGTTTTGGCTGACAGGTTGACTGGGGCTCAGCTGAGTGGTTGTGCTGCTGTTCACACTTAAGATCTGTGTTGCTGACTGCAATCAGATGGAAACCAGGGCTGGAAATGCAAAATGATTTCACCGATATGTCTGGTGTCTTAGAGGGAGGGGGTGGCTGGAAGACTGGGCTGTGCTGGGACACTTAGGTCTCCTTCTCTCTGTCCAGGTAGTCCCAGAACCTCTCCAACTGCCTTCTCCAATAAGATAGCTAAATTCCTTCAAAGGCAGCTCAGAGTTCCCAAAAGTATAAAAGCAGTTTTCAGATCATCAGTTCTACCACATTCTATCACTGTGAGTCACAGACCAGCCCAGAGTTGCTGCAGTAGGGAACTACACCAGGGCATCAATACCCAGAGATCTGGTCCATCCTTGCAGACTAGCTACCACAAGCTCTTATTTTAAATTGAAGAAGTTTATATGTTATACTGGAAAGAAATGAAACTGAGAAGGCCTCTAATTTTCAAGTATTTACATTTAGCAAAATATGCAAAGGAATGATAAACAGACATCTTATTTGACAAGCTTTGTCTTATAAAAATATTTATTCTTGTGCCTCATAATGGAGGCAACAGTATATTAGCTGTGAACTATTTGTGGTAAAATATTCTACATTTCAGGCTTGGTGCCCGTAGCACAGTGGGTACGGTGCCAGCCACATACACCCAGGCTGGCGGGTTCAAACCCTACCTGGGTCAGCTAAAGAATAATGTCAAATGCAACAAAAAATAGCTGGGCATTGTGGCAGGTGCCTGTAGTCCTAGCTACTTGGGAGGCTGAGGCAAGAGAATCGCCTAAGCCCAAGAGTTAGAGGTTGCTGTGAGCTGTGATGCTACAGCACTCTACCTAGAGTAACAAAGTGATACTCTATTTAAAAAAAAAAATTATTCTATATTTCAATAAAAAAAAAGAAAATTGAGAATATCCTCCAGTTACAGAATGTGCTAAGCTTACCAAGTACCCTAGCACCTGTAGAGAAAATATTTTCTCAATTAAAAATATGTTCCATGGATAAGAATCAATTGAAGCTGTCAAGAATTTTAAATTTAATAAACATAAAATGCAACTTTGACATATTAAAGACTGATACAGCTGAGAAGCTAATTAAAGCAGAGTAATAATTCAACTTATATTGTTTTATAATGCCAAGACAATTAATGTGAATACTTTTTTGGCTTTAATGTACATGAATATGTTTTCATTTTAGAATAAATTTTGTTTAAATGGACATATTTTCTCTTGAAAAGAAGATCTACCAATAAAATAAAAGCAATTTGTCAATCAACAAATACAGGGTGGCCATAAAGTTCATGGGCAATTTAATGAACTTTACGGCCACTCTGTAATTTTGATTGTACATTTTTATGTATTTTTAGTGCCCCCCCCCTTTTACTGTCATATATATCTAGTTTGTATGCTCAATTATTCTATCAAATATCCAATTCAATGTCACTTCTAAGCAACTTTCCTTAGCTGCTCAATCACTAAGTCTTCCACGGCCTCAATGAAGTTTAACAGAGCAATATTACAACTCTTACCGCCATCTACAAAAATTTAGATGTTTACTATATATCAGGCACTGGCACATAAACTAGTACATATGTTGTGGTTGTTGAATTGTCTACTCAGATGTTGCTAACAAGAGACTAAATCTTCCCCATAGCAAAGGTATTCAGACAACTTCATTAATACACCAAATTTTCACAACCCCAGGTCCAGCTCCCCATCACTCTCCTTAACCCATACATAGCAAGTGATCTACAAATACTTGATGAATCAATGATGAAAACACATAACTTAATTAAAAAGAAAGTCTGAGGAAGCCTTAATACACCAGGACAAAAGTAGTACCACAGCCATTTGCTTAATCAAGATTCATTTAATGACAACTATTTGATAAGAAAATGTATGAAGGAAGGGACATCTGGGGGCAAGGAAAAAGGATTCAAAAAAAGCAAAGATTGTAGAGTAAGTCTTAGTACCGAAGAAGAGAGAAGAAAATGTGTGATTTAACAATGTAAAGAATCAAATTAAAGCAAACTACATTATTTTGCAACCCTTAATGAAATAATTGATATAAGCAAACATTAGTCATAGAAGTTAAACATAATGGGTGAAAAGTTCAAGGGCAAATAGGTGTTCACGTGATGTGAGAGTATCAATTCGTACATGCTGCGCAGGTCGGGGGGGGGGGGGAATGAACTATATGATTAGCAGATGTGGCTGCAATCTCCTTAAACAAATGATCAAAACTAGTATTACTTCACATGGAATAACCAGACACTTATTATGCGCCACATCCCTTACGAAGTACTCTTACCAGAACTCTTTAATCTGAATCTAATCAAATTTTAGATATAACTTCCAAAATAAAGGAAATACAGAAGATGGAGAAGTAAGTTAAATAACATCATCAGGAAATAATCAGATAAAGCCAGAAGGTAAGACATTCTACAGGTTAGATAACCCAGTGTCATCAAACTTATGACATTAAAAAGAGGATTCTACTCTCGATTAAAGGGGACAAATGTAACAACTGAACATGACTGGGTCCTTATTTAGAAACTGGCTTGAAAAAAGTAGCCATAAAATGGATTTGGGGGGAAATGAGGAAATTTAAATATAGACTCAGTATTAGATGATATCACGGAATTATTTCAAATTTGGTTACTGTGACAATGACATTATGGAATTGTAAGAAAACGTCTTTATTAAAGAGGCAAACTTTTTTATGTTTATGAATGAAATGTCATGATATCTACAAACTTTAAGATATTGCAGGAAAAACTGACACAAACAGTAATTGTTAACAAATGTTAAGTCATGATTGCTATTATGATTGTTCTTTATATGAGTTCTATTATTCTGAATGCTTAAAATCTTTAGTAATGAGAAGAAATGATCTACTAAGGCAAATGAAAATAAACAGCATAAATAAGGGAAAGTGTGCTAGCCAGCCTCCAAAATGACCCCCATGACTCTCCCCTCTGGTATTTGTGCCCCTTCCATAGTGCATAGGGCTGACCCATGTGACCACAAGATACTATGGAAATATGAGTGTGTGACTTCCAACACATTGTGGTTTTTGCCTTACCAACTTAGATCACTCTGGGGAAAGCCAGGTGCTGTGTCCTAAGGACATGCAAGCAGCCCTAGGGGAATGTCCACGTGGCAAAGAGCTGAAGCCTCTCATGAGTTGCCAGCACTAAGCTGCCAACCATGAGGGTGAGCTACTTTGGAAATAGTTCTTCCAGCCCCAGTCAACCCTTCAGGTGACTGCTGCCTGGACTAGTAACTTGACTGTGACCTCACAAGAGTCCATAAGCCAGAGCCACCCAGCTAAGCCACTTTCCAATTTTTGACCCAGAGAAATGGTATGATAAAAAAAACCGCTTAGTATCGTTTTAGGCCACTAGGTTTTGGAGTAATTTATTACACGGCAATAAATAACACATAGAAATGAATATAAAAAGATTACAGTAGCAAATTGCTTCAGAAAGTATAAAATTCCCAAACTTTAAAATGTAAATATTTAACTCTACACTAATAAAAATGTATAAATCAAATTACACTGAAAGCTCCTTGTAGATATGTACAAACTGGACTATCCATTTGAGGTTAGTATACTTTATTCTGTGTGTGTGGGGGGGGTCTGTATAAAGTATGCAGACTAAATTTCTTTTTAAAAATTATAGTGAAGGAGGGGAAGAGGAAGATGGTGGCCGAGTAACAGCTTCTTTGCAACCGGGCGTGGGGAGACTGGGGAGAGAAGACTCCAGGCATCTCTGGCTGATGGGATCTACCCAGAAACATCCCATTGGGGACACAGGGAGACAGCAAGAGACTTCTCGACACCATGAGGAGGACAAAAGCAGCGGAGAACTGGCAAATGGTTGCGAGCGATCGTTTGGTGGGAGGCCGCCTGCAGCTGTAACTATAGCAGCAGCAGCAAGACTGCAGACAGAAAAGGCCTTATCTACGGGCTGTTTTGGTTTTTTTTGGACTGAGGCACTGGGTTCAACTACCTTCAGAGAGCTTGGACAAGAGTATGGATGACCTTAAGTGTTGTCTAGGACCCTGGAGTGAGCTGCTGAGCCAGATTAGAGCTAATAATTCTTCGGCTGTGGGCCGCCCACACAGCCTCTGTGGGAGAACTGCCCCTGTAGGCTCCACCGTCAGGGTCAGAGTGAGGATCAGGCCGGGAGATCTTGGGTGGGTAATCTAGTGACCGAGCAGCCCAAAGGCAGGGACTGAGATGCTTCAGAAGAGCAGAGATTTCAGTGTTGGCAGTACAGGACTGCCTTACAACCTTGGCCCTTAGGGGCACAGAGTGAGACTGGTTTTGGCACACTGGGTAAGTGGGCAGCCACTTCAGCAGAGATCCAGCAATAAGTGCTTTCCTGGGAAAGCTTCTGGTTAGCCATAGTTAACAGTTAAAAACTGTCTTTTAAGCAGGCTCAGGAGAGATTTAGGTTGTCAACACTCTGAGATTTGAGAAATCAGCAGAGGCCTCCAATCTCCATCTCATACAGCTGTATCAGCATTGTGATTAACATCTCACACCCCAGAAGATCACCTATTGCCCAGACAATATACAGCAAGATATAGATATAGCTTTGTTTTGGGTTTGTTTGGGTTTTTTTAATTTCAAGATTTTCTGTCTACATTTTTCTTTCTTTTTTTGTTTTCATATTTTTCTTTCTTCATTTCTCTAGTTTAAATATAATTTTCTGAGGGGATTGGAGACAAGATGACTGACTGAAGCCAGCTTTCCACAGAGGCTCCCATTCAGAAGGAGACTTAAAGAAGAAAAATTTAGCAAGTAACCTGGTGAATTAAAGCTGCACCAAGAAAGAAGGTTGAAGAATGCACATCAACCCCGCTGAGGTGAGCTGTGAACACAAGGATACAAACAAAAGGTACAAAATCCATCACCAAGTGGATGGGAGTCCCCTCCCCCATGAAAACGGCTCGGAGTGCCCCACAAACAAACGAGCAGAGTTCAAAGGTCCTCCCACTATACTCCACAGGAGAGATCCTCTAAAAACTGGACCTACCTCCCCTACTAGGGTGCCATGGCGCTTTCCTGCCAGAAATAAAACTGTATAAAACTGTATATATTCTCTACCTGCAATTCTGAGCTCCCAGCAATCCCCTCCACTCTCACTCTGAGGTCTGGAGACCTGTCCCCCAGGAGTCCACATTCGTGGGTAATTTCTTGAGGGTTATGGACAGGGCTTAAACTGCAGCTGGTCAGTGCTGATTCTGCAGCACAGAAGTGAGGAGAGGACGGTCTGCTGAAAGGGAACCACGATGGAGCAGAGGTGCCTCAAGGCGCAAAGCTTCAGCCGTTTTTGGCAACAATAGGGCTCACCCACAGATATTCCAAAGTCACACCCCCTGTCTCTCTGGGCAACCAGAGGAGGCCGGGCATCTTCTCAGGTGGCAACCACCATGGAACAGATCTGGGACGGAAACGCGGGCCCCATGAGTAAAGGGTTTGCCTGAGGCGGTACTGGCCTGGGTGGAGCAAGGGGACTAGAATGTGCACGCACAGAGACGGGAGATTCCCAGGGCTGGGCTGACCCAGAAGACCACTTCACTGAGCCAAAGACGCACTCGGCCCCCAGGGGACCATAAGCTTAAACAAAGGAGGGCAGGCAGAGCCTGGATCTGACAGGTAACTGTGCTGTGAATACAAACAGCTGAGACAATACAGCAGCACAGACAGGGCCTGAGGCACAGGTGCTGGGAACTTGAAACAGCTTCTCTTCTGCAGGGGAATTTAGTAGAAACAGAAACAAATTCCTGCAAAGTTGTTCTGTTCTGACAGTAACATCAATCAGAGGTGGTGCTGGAACTGAGTGAACATCCCCCCAGCCTCCATCAAGCACCTGAGGTTGCCAGGCCTCACCTCCCCCTGCTGGATAGAGGCAGAGAGCAACGGCTTAGCTGAGCAGATATAGATTTTCTTCTGATTCAGGCAGGTGCAAACCCCTAGAGTATCTGCCCATTGGAGGCAAATGGGTCACCACTCTGCGGGGTTATCAGTGACTGGGTGTGACAGAGGTGCAAGGTGGGGAAGGAGGCATCAACCTTCCCAGACTAATCTATTTGCTGGGTCACTCCTCCAGACTTCATGAAGCACTGGAGCAAGTCATATTTGAGTTGTTAGCAGACCCCTGCGATCCAGTTGCCAGAGACCATTTAAACTCTCCCACCTGAGACAGGTGCTGACTGAGACAACTGATTTGGACCTTTTGAACTGAGTTAATCGCCCAAGGACTATCCAAGTGGGTGTGTGGTTGAAGGAAGGTTTGATTTTCCTTTTCCAATTGTTACCTGTGGGAGGCGGGGTGACTTAATTGCTGGTTTTTCTCCATAGCTGAGAGTAAACTGTTTGACTACGGTTGGACAGAGACCAGATGAAAACAAGACAGAGCCACATAGGCCCACCACACCAAACTGGTCCCCAGTTTCACAGAACGTTGGACTGTATGGGTCCTCAACAAAGCTCCAGGGGAAAAGTCAAACAGTGTAAAATAATCATGGGGTGGAATAAGCGATAAAACTCTGGTAACATGAATAACCAGAATAGATCAACCCCGCTAAGGAAAGATAAAGCAGATGTAACTGAAGATCCCATTCATAAACAGCTAGCCGAGATGTCAGAAATCGAATTCAGAATTTGGATTGCAAAAAAGATTAATAGAATAGAGAAAAATTTGGAATTAGAAATTCAAGGAGCAATTCAAAAGTTGGAATTAGAAATTTGAGGACAAATTCAAAAGTTGTGTCAAGAATTCAACAAATATTTAAAGACAAAACCACCAAAGATTTTGACGCACTGAAGCAAGTATTTGCAGCCCTCAAAGATCTGAAAATCCCTCGGTAACAGAGTGGAACAAGCAGAAGAAAGGATTTCTGATATTGAAAACAAAGCTTTTGAACGCTCCCAAACTCTCAAAGAGGAAGAGAAATGGAGAGCAAAACGAATCATTCTCTTAGAGACCTCTGGGATAATTTGAAGAAGGCTAATATGCACCTCACTGGAATCCATGAAAGTGATGAAGTGGCCTCGCAAGGTACAGAGGCCCTTCTCCATGAAATTATGAAAGAGAATTATCTAGACATGCCAAGAGATTCTCAAATTCAGATAGCAGACAGTTCAGTTTCAGAACCCCAGCATGACTGAACCCGAATAAGACATCCACCAAGCATATCATAATTAACTTCACTAAAGTTAATATGAAGGAGAAAATTCTAAAAGCAGCCAGATGTAAGAAATCCATTACCTACAAAAGGAAGAATATTAGAATGACTGCAGATCTCTCTGCTGAAACTTTTCAAGCCAGAAGAGGGTGGTCATCGACTTTTAATCTCCTAAAGCAAAATAACTTTCAATCCCGGATCCTATAGCCAGCTAAACTGAGCTTCATTTATGATGGAGAAATTAAATACTTTAATGACATTCATATGTTGAAATTTGCCATAACCAAAGCAGCTCTTCAGGATATTCTCAGACCTATCCTCCATAATGACCAGCCCAATCCTCTACCACAAAAGTAAACTGACTCAAAACTTTTGATCTAACTCCAACTTCCACAGAGGCAAAAGGACGTTCAAAAAACTTGATCCCCAAAATTTTACCAGACTATCAATATTCTCCATTAACGTGAATGGCTTAAACTGTCCTCTAAAGTGGCACAGGTTGCCTGACTAGATACAAAAAATCAGGCCAAATATTTGCTGCATACAAGAATAACATCTTACCTTAAAAGATAAATATAGACCCAGGATGAAAGGATGGTCCTCCACATTACAGGCAAATGGTAATCAGAAAAAAACAGGTGTTGCAATTCTATTTACAGACACAATAGGCTTTAAAGCAACAAAAGTAAGGAAGGATAAGAATGGTCACTTCATATTTGTTAAGGGTAATACTCAATATAATAAGATTTCAATTATTAATATTTATGCACCCAACCAGAATGCACCTCAATTTATAAGAGAAACTCTAACAGATAATGAGCAACTTGATTTCCTCCAGCTCCATTATAATAGGAGATTTTAACACTCCATTGGCAGTGTTGGATAGATCCTCCAATAAGAAGCTGAGTAAAGAAATTTTAGATTTAAACAAACCATCCAACATTTGCATTTAGCAGACATCTACAGAACATTTCATCCCAACAAAACTGAATACACATACTTCTCATCAGCCCATGGAACATACTCCAAAATCAATCACATCTAGGTCACAAGTCTAACCTCAGTAAATTTAAAGGAATAGAAATTATTCCTTGCATCCTCTCGGACCACCAGGGAATAAAACTTGACCACAGTAACAACAGGAATCTGCACACTCATACAAAAACATGAAAGTTAAATAACCTTATGCTGAATGATAGCTGGGTCAGAGATGAGATTAAGAAGGAAACTGCCAAATTTTTGAAACAAAACAACAACAAAGACACAAATTATCACAACCTATTGGATACCGCAAAGGCAGTCCTAAGAGGACAATTTATAGCACTGCAAACCTTCCTCAAGAGAATGGAAAGAGAGGAAGTTAACAACTTAATAAGACATCTCAAGCAACTGGAAAAGGAAGAACATTCCAACCCAAAACCCAGTAGAAAAAAAGAAATAACCAAAATTAGGTAAGAATTAAATAAAATTGAAAACAAAAGAATTATACAACAGATCAGTAAATCAAAAAGTTGGTTTTTTGAAAAGGTCAATAAAATAAATAAACCTTTGGCTAACCTAACCAGGAAAAAGAGTAAAATCTCTAATTTCATCAATCAGAAACAACAAAGTCAAAATAACAGACTCCTCAGAAATTCAAAAAATCCTTAATGAATATTATAAGAAACTTTATTCTCAGAAATATGAAAATCTGAAGGAAATTGACCAATACTTGGAAGCACGTCACCTTCCAAGACCTAGCCAGAATCAAGTGGAAATGTAGAACAGGCCAGTATCAAGTTCTGAAATAACATCAACCATACAAAGTCTTCCTAAAAAGAAAAGCCCAGGACCAGATGGCTTCACATCAGAATTCAACCAAACCTTTAAAGAGGAACTAGTACCTATATTACTGAACCTGTTTAAAATGTAGAGAAAGAAAGAAGACTACCCAATACGTTCTATAAAGCAAACATCACCCTGATCCCCAAACCAGAAAAGACCCAACAAGAAAAGAAAATTATAGACCAATATTACTAATGAATACAGATGCAAAATATTCAACAAGATCCTAACAAACAGAATCCAGCAACACAACAAACAAATTATACATCATGACCAAGTCAGTTTTACCCCAGGGTCTCAAGGCTGGTTCAATATCCGTACATCTATAAGTATAATTCAGCACATAAACAAATTAAAAAACAAAGACCATATGATTCTCTCAATTGATGCATAAAAAGCTTTTAATAATATCCAGCATCCCTTCATGATCAGAACACTTAAGAAAATTGGTATAAAAGGGACATTTCTTAAACTGATAGAGGCCATCTACAGCAAACCCACAGCCAATATCGTATTGAATGGAGTTAAATTAAAATCATTTCCACTCATATCAGGAACCAGACAATGCTGTCCATTGTCTCCACTTCTCTTTAACACTGTAATGGAAGTTTTAGCCATCGCAATTAGGGAAGAAAAGGAGATCAAGGGTATCCATATAGGGTCAGAAGAGATCAAACTTTCGCTCTTCGCAGATGATATGATTGTATATCTGGAAAACACCAGGGATTCTACCACAAAACTCTTAGCTGTGATTGAGGAATACAGCAGTGTTTCACGTTACAAAATCAATATTCATAAATCGGTAGCATTTATATATACCAACAATAGTCAAGCTGAAAAAACAGTTAAGGACTGTATTCCATTCACAGTAGTGCCAAAGAAGATGAAATATTTGGGAGTTTACCTGATCAAACGAAAAAGCTTCTGCACACCCAAGAACACAGTAAGTAAAGCAGGCAAACAGCCCT
>CAUYPK010010264.1:0-28494 GCA_963574355.1 Loris lydekkerianus
ATGCAGTGGTCCATGGTCAGGAAGGATACTGAATGAGCCCGATGTCTTGAAAGATTAGAAAGGAGACTTTACCTCTTTCATGTTTACATGGATGGAGCTGGAACATACTCTTCTTAGC
Organism: Loris lydekkerianus; assembly: GCA_963574355.1. Taxonomy (NCBI): domain Eukaryota; kingdom Metazoa; phylum Chordata; class Mammalia; order Primates; family Lorisidae; genus Loris; species Loris lydekkerianus. The sequence goes on from CAUYPK010010264.1 coordinate 119, forward strand.
AAAGTATCTCAAGAATGGAAGAAAAAGTATCCAATGTACTCAGCCCTACTATGTAACTAATTTATAGCTTTCATATGAAGCTACAACCCACTTATAACCTATGAATATGGGGAAAGGGGAAAGGGAAGGAAGGGAAGGAGAGGGGAGGGGAGGAGGGAGGATGGGTGGAGAGAGGGTAATTGGTGGGACCATACCTACAGTGCATCTTACAAGGTGCATTTATTTATGTAAAATATAAATATAAATGTTTTAACACAATAACTAAGAAAATGCCAGGAAGGCTATGTTAACCAGTCTGATGAAAATATTTCAAGTTGTATATAAAACCAGTGCATGGTGCTCCATGATTGCACTGAAGTACACAGCTATGATTTAATAAAAAAAAATTTAAAAAATGAGAAAAGAGGCTAAAAAGAATGCTGTGTTAATGATTAATTCAACAGTAGGCATTAGGCAATGACTAAGTGTAGAACATGTTAAAGCAAAAGGTAATTTGAGCCACAAAGTTCTACTTTTAGGGATCATATATCCTGGGGCATGAGAACACCTTTATTATGTATTAAATCTTTATGATAATATTCATTGTAATTTCATCTGTTATCTACTGCTAAAATAAAATTTTAGTAACAAAGAACTCTCATAAAAAGACAGATTTACTTTACTATTATTTTGGAAACTACAGAGAAGGCAAAGGATCCATTTCAAAAGAGCAAGATAACTAGCTCTGAGCCAGCCCACTCCATCCCCACCTATTCCACAAAAACTGGTCAGTAGCTATAGTATCATCCACACCTGTTATACCTAATCCCAGGGTAGACTGATTTGCACATGGAGGCTTAGTTTTGGTCTTGCACTAACACCTGTTATCTAGAGAATATTCTACCATTTAATATTCTTGGCTTTGAATAACCTAAGACTCATTTGCTTGAGGTTCCAAGATACTTTGAAGCCTGGTTTAAAGCCAATGAAACCAGAGGCATTGGAAAATGGGTCCTTCTCTGAACAAAGTACAGAATTCAAGTTCCCTGAAGCTACAACTCCAGGCCAGGTTAGCAATTTTAGCTGTGTATAATAACAGTTCTTGGACAGTACTGCAAGATAACAAGGTTTCTCATCCTCAATTTATTTGGGCAAATTACCAACTAAGATCGATAGAGTTTAACTTTTTTTTTTTTTTTTTTTGGGGGGGGGATAATCTGATATTCCTGAAATCATGTGCTAAAAACTGCACTTTCAATTAGACTTGGGGGGTGGGGTGGGGTGGGGTATCAAGATATAGGATTACATTTTGCATCTCAATACAGAATCCTATAGAAAAAACCAAATACACTCTAGCTAGCTAACAGTCTCCCTCTGTGATATGAGTCTAGGAATTTGATAATCAAAAATAATAATAAATAAAACACTTTCTTCCCAGGAGATGGTTTGAAATTGCACACCCAACCCAAAGCAATAAAGGTACAGTTTTAAAAAGAAGTGCTTTGAAATCTACCACATGGGAAAAAACTACATCTCGAAAGGATTGGAGGCAGCACACTTGAGCTGAGGTTAGTTTGGTCTCATATCAATAGTACCTTTATGTAAAGAACTTAAAGCCTTGAGAAAACCAACACTGAGGTAGAATTAGACTACAATAGGATATAATTGCCTAAGAGAATCTGGATTTCTGCTTCCTTGCCCAATTTGTTCTTCCCCCTCTTAAAGAAAGGAACCTGTATCAACAAATAACAACAACAACAACAACAACAAAAAAAAAAAAAACAGCCCAGTTCCTCTGCTTATGATAAAAATTAGACAACAAAAATACTTACACGGGACTGGAATTCAAAGAGCAATGATCCACCATCATTTCTGGAAGGAAATCCAACTTAAACGCAGCCATCACCTCACTCTCCCCTTCAGAAGCCAATGATATTAACTTGCTGCACTTGTCTGATCCACAAATACACACAGGTTTAGCTTCCTGGGCCCCACAAAAAACACAAAGTGGAAACAGGAGCTCAGGGAAACCAGCAATAAGTGCCACAGGAAAGAGGCAGGACTGGGGAAGGGGCAGGGAAAGGGAGTACTGGATTAAAATGGGGATGTGACCATGTGAAGGGAGGCTCAGCCCATCATACAATGAAAGTGCTGATGCGCCAGGCTTGTTTTGTGTGATTTTCCCTGGCGAAGCAGTACTAAGTGCACTGTCAGATAAATAGTGTCAGATCCATGAAGATAGCAATGGCTAACAGAGCAGAAGAAACACAGACTTGTTTCACATCCTCCAAACTCCTCGCTGTAAATCACTTTTTGAGGTTCCCCCAAAGCCTGAACTACTTGAAATTAAAAAACAAAACAAAACAAAACAAACAAACAAAAAAACAAAAACTCACCTTATGTTTTTAAAGAACTGGGTTGTTAGCCTTGGTTTTAAAATTGCGTTTCCATGTGTCAAAGACAGCAATGAGCAGAGTGATCGGGTGAGTCCAAACTAACCTCAGAATGTCCAGACCATCAGAAGGCAGGCCAGAAGCAAGCTGGTTACCACTCACATACTACTACCTACCCTGGACCAACCTTGCTTTCTTGATGTCTAGAGCAAGGTGTATTATCTAATGGTCCTTTCTTTGGGGTTAAGGCCTCTAAAACTCCTTGGTTCAGTAACACTCATTTGGAGGCACAGGCAAAATTTATTAAATCTGAATCTTAATGTGCCAGAAAATAAAAATGGAATATTAAAATTCTGCCCCTTGGGCTCTGCACCCATAGCACAGTGGTTACGACGGCAGCCACATGCACCAAGGCTAGGGGGTTTGAGGCCAGCCGAGGCCAGCTAAACAACAATGACAACTGCAACAAAAAAGCCAGGCGTTGTGGTGGGTGCCTATAGTCCCAGCTACTTGGGAGGCTGAGGCAAGAGAATCGCTTAAGCCCAAGAGTTGGAGGTTGCTGTGAGCTGTGACGCCACGAAACTCTACTGAAGGCGACACGGTGAGACTCTGTCTCAAAAATAAATAAATAAAAATAAAATTCTGCCCCTTGACAGCATAACTAAGAAATAATGTCTATTCAGTTCTCTGTTATCTTTTCTGACAGAAACAAAAAACAAAAGCAAACAAAAACCACCACAGTGATGATTAAAAAAGAACTTGGGCCTACCTGGGACAAACAAACACATGAAGGAAGAAACGAGAACTGCAGACTTAGTCTCTTCATTCTCTTTCTTCCTTCAAACTGTTGCTAAACCCCAGAGTAAGGAACACACACATAAAAATGCTATTATGGGTGAGCAGTAAGAAGGATATACTTAGCAGTCAAAGCAGATGTGTGCTCCCATTCTCAATTTAGTTCCACATCCCTCCAAACAACAAATGGTGGCATTTCAATATTTAGGCAGTGACTCTAAAACTATATCCCTGAAGGCTCCCAAATTTTACAGGCTTTCTTTCCATTTTTATCATTATTCATCTTACCTCCAAGATTTCACTTCACCCAAGCTCAGTTCACAACACAGGAAACTTTGAAAAAAAGGTATATTCAGCCTGTAAAGAAGTAAACGAATGAACTCCTAAACATAGAGCTACCTTAAAAAAAAAAAAAAAGTATTGACTTCCCATGGTCCAAAATAATAATAATAATAATAATAATAATGATAATTAATGATGATGATGAAAGGTAACATGTAGTGACATAGGCCTAAAAGTTCTAGTGTAAGTAGCAATGGCTGACACCTATCTGCATCTGACCCAGGAAGGGTAGAAACTATCTTGTGTCCAATGTCCAGACTAAGGATCCAAAATCTAGAACTGTCACAGCAGCTAACTGCTTTTTATATTTTGTCAGACTCCAGCACATCTGATCTACTATGTTGGAGGCAGAGGTAACAGGAGCTCTCTCATCCACTAGAACCAGCAAAAAGAAGCTGCAGGCTCTGCACCTGTAGCTCAGTGGCTAGGCAGGTTCGAATCCAGCCCAGGCCTGCCAAACAACAATGACAACTACTACCAATGTGGTGGGTGCCTGTAGTCCCATCTACTTGGGAAGCTGAGGCAAGAGAATCGTTTAAGCCCAAGAGTTGGAGTTTGCTGTGAGCTGTGACACTACAGCACTCTACTCAGGGAGACAAAATGAGACTATCTCAAAAAAAAGAAAGTGCAAATGAGAAGAGACTATGCAAATGACACACAGTACCCCAGTTCACCCAGCTCTGATAGTCACATAGGCAGAAAATAGTAACCTTAGCTGGGACTGTTTAGGTTACTGGTTACATTTGTCCTAGTTTCTCCTATGTACTCTGGAGTTCAGGGCATGCCTCTTCCTATAGAATGCTGCCTGCCATAAGAGTAATTCTGTGAGTCAACAACCAAATTAGATCTTTTGGTTGGAGAATTCCTTTAAAAATTAGGAACAAACAGCCAGGAGTTGTGGTGGGTGCCTGTAGTCCTAGCCACCGAGGCGGCTGAAAACAAGAGAATCACTTGAGCCCAAGAATGAGGTTGCAAGGAGCTATGACTCCATGACACTGTACTGAGGGTAACAAAGTAAAATTCTGTCTCAAAAAAAAAAAAAAAAATTAGGAACAGGGCAGCGCCTGTAGCTCAGTGAGTGGGGTGCCAGCCTCATATACCAAGAGTGGTGGGTTCAAATCCCGCCCTGACCAAACTCCAACAACAACAAAAAAACATAGCTGTGCACTGTGGCAGGCGCCTGTGGTCCCAGCTACTCAGGAGACTGAGGCAAGAGAATCACCTAAGCCCAAGAGCTGGAGGTTGCTGTGAATTGTAACGCCACAGCACTCTACCAAGGGTGACAAAGTGAGACTCTGTCTCAAAAACAAACAAACAAACAAAAAAAAAACACCAAGCATAGTGGTATGTGGCTACAGTATCAGCTATTTGAGAGGCTAAAGCAACAGAATTGCCTGAGCCTGGGAGTTTGAGGTTGCAGTGAACTATGTTGATGCCACCATAATCTAGCCCAGGCAACAGAGACTTTTGTCCAGGGATGGGGGAAATCAACAAATTTCAAGGAACCCCACTAATTATTCTGTTTGTAATATTAACTAAAAATAAATGAATTCTGATCATATCTCAACTTTAAATCAGAATCACACCTATAGTCAGAGTACTTATAGAGACTTTACTAAGTCACCAGGCAGTATATAAAAGAATGTACACTCTTTACAATAATTCCTGCCATGCTAGAAGTTGAAAGACACTCATTTAGAGTAATATTTTAAGGTCATTTATTCCCTATTCACATACCTTTAATTCAAAATAAGTTTCTAGAAGCTGGGAGTGGGTAATGCCTTTAATCCTAGCACTCTGGGTGGCTGAAGGAGGTGGATTGCCTGATCTCACAAGTTCAAGACCAGCCTGAGCCAGAGTGAAACCTTCTTTTCTTAAAAATAGCTAGGCACTAGGGGAGGCACCTGTGGCTCAGCGGATAGGGCGCCAGCCCCATATGCCAAGGGTGGTGGGTTCAAACCTGGCCCCAGCCAAACTGCAACAACAACAACAACAAAAAAAAGCCAGGCGTTGTGGCAGGCGCCTGTAGTCCCAGCTACTCGGGAGGCTGAGGCAGGAGAATTGCCTAAGCCCAGGAGTTGGAGGTTGCTGTGAGCTGTGTGACGCCACAGCACTCTACTGAGGGCAATAAAGTGAAACCCTGTCTCTAAAAAAAAAAAAAAAAAAAAAAAAGCTAGGCACTATGGTGGGAGTCCCAGCTACTTGGGTGGCTGAAGCAAGAGAATCGCTTGAGCCTAAGTTTTGAGGCTGCTGTGAGCTGTGATGCAACAGTACTCTACCGAGGCCAACAAAGTGAGACCCACTCTCAAAAAAAGTTTCTGGAAGCCCAATTGGTACAATGGTTTTAAAAAAATAAAGTAGGGAATATAGCACCCAATATGCTTACATTACTATTATAATCCACTTCATGATTTATCAAATAACATTGCTTTAAAAACCTACAGTATAGAAACGCTGGGCTGGGCTGTGGCACACACCTGTAATCCCAGCACTTAGGAGGCTGAGGCAGGTGGATTGCCTGAGCTCACAGGTACAAGACCAGCCTGAGCCAATGCAAGACCTAGGCTCTAAAAATAGCCGGGTGTTGTGGCAGGCACCTATAGTCCCAGCTACTTGGGAGGCTGAGGCAAGAGAATCACTTGAGCCCAAGAGTTGGGAGGTTGCTGTGAGCTATGATGCCATAGTATTCTACCAAGGGTTACAAGGTGAGACTCTGTCTCAAAAAAAAGTTATGGCAAGAAGGATATTTCTCTTTTGGCAGGTCATAACAGTTATCCCATTATAATTAAGTTCAACATGTTTTGAGAAAAGAGGGCACAGAAATTAAATTAACAAGTCACTCAATTTTAGGAAAGGGTTATAAAGTGAACAGATAATAAAAAACAAGTGTGGGAATACAAAAATGCAGATATTAAGGGAAATTTACAAGTAGAATTAAGACAGTTATATGCAAAAAAAACTTCCCATCAGACTTTTTTAATGTCTTAATTAGATATAAATTCCAGGCTTTCTCCACAAAAGACACATTAGAAATAAAGGATTAGAACCAAGAGTCCTCTGTAAGAGAAAGCCTTAACTCTCCCTCAGTTTCTTTTTACTACCTGTTCTATTCACTATGAATTTAAATTTTATGGTTACCTCTTCTTTTCCAGTTTATCTGTTTCAGTTTTCTTCACTGTGAATACTCTCTACTTCTTTTTTAAGGGTACCAATTCAAAGTCTAATTATGCAAGAGCAACAATTCAAAGTCTCCTCTATTAGAAGCAATCAGCTTGCCATAACATTATAAACCCAAACCATTAAAAATGATCAATATAGATGAAAACAGTCGAGAGAAGAGCATACACTGTCTTCACAATATAGGAATGGCATGAACTTAATTCATGTAAAAGTGAATTATGTAGAAATCATAATATTTGTTTTGCAAAAGGGTGAAAAAACAAAAGCAGAGTTGAGCAAAAAATTACTAGGTGGCATGTGCAAATATCTATCTAGAATAATGCCAGGGAGTTTGGTGACAGGAAAACAGATTTTTTTTTTTTTTGAGACAAGAGTCTCACTTTGTCACCCTCCATAGAGTGCTATGACATCATAGCTTACAGCAACCTCCAACTCTTGCTTTTTGTTTTGTTTTGTTTTGTTTTGTTTTTTGAGACAGAGTCTTATCATGTCGCCCTTGGTAGAGTGCCATGGAGTCTCAGTTCACAGCAACCTCAAACTCTTGGGCTTAAGCGATTCTTTTACCTCAGCCTCCCGAGTAGTTGGGACTTTAGGCACCCACCATAATGCCCGCCTATTTTTTTGTTGCAGTTGTTTAGCTGGCCCGGGCCAGGTTTAAACCTGCCAGCCTCGGTGGTATGTGGCTGGCGCCAGAACCACTGTGCTACAGATGTTGAGCCAACTTCAAACTCTTAGGCTAAAGTGATTCTCTTGCCTCAGTCTCCCAAGTAAGTGGGGCTACAAATGCCTGCTACAACGCCCAGCCATTTTTTTGTTGCAGTTGTCACTGTTGTTTAGCAACCAGCCCAGGTTTGAACCTGCCAGCCCTGGTGTATGAGGCTGGTGCCTTAACCACTTAGCTATGGGAGCCAAGCCAGGAAAATAAATTCAATAACTTCATGTCAATTATCAAAGTGTGTTTGAAAGGTTAATAATGTGAAGTCTGGTTATATAAACACAGTGGAGGTCAGAGACTACCAATGAACTATAAAAGAGAACTTATGTGGGCTCAGCACCTGTAGCACAGTGGTTTCAGTGCCAGCCACATACACCAAGGCTGATGGATTCGCACCTAGACCAGCCCAGCTAACCGACGACAATTGCAACAACAACAAAATACAAAAAATAGCTGGGCATTGTGGTGGGCGCCTGTAGTCCCAGCTACTTGGGAAGCTGAGGCAAGACAACTGTTTAAGCCCAAGAGTTTGAGGTTGCTGTGAGCTGTGACGCCTAAGCACTCTACCCAGGGTGACAGCTTGAGGCTCTGTAGCAAAAAAAAAAAAAAAAAAAAAAAAAGTATAGTTTAAAACTGTAGGAGTGGCTCAGATTCGAGACTAGCCGTCTCTAAAAAACAGCCAGGCATTGTGGTGGGCACCTATAGTCCCAGCTACTTGGGAGGCTGAGGCAAGAGGATCGTTGGAGCCCAGGAGTTAGAGGTTACTGTGAGGCATGATGCCATGGCACACTACCGAGGGCAATAAAGTGTTGCTCAAAGGAGTGGGGTGCCAACCCCATATACTGGAGGTGACGGATTCGAACCCAGGCCCGCAAAAAAAAAAAAAAAAAAAAAATAGGCTCGGTGCCTATGGCTCAAGCGGCTAAAGCGCCAGCTACATACACCCGAGCTGGCAGGTTCGAATCCAGCCTGGACCCGCCAAACATTGGCTGCAACCAAAAAACAGCCAGGTATTGTGGCAGGCGCCTGTAGCCCCAGCTACTTGGGAGGCGGAGGCAGGAGAACGGCTTGAGCCCAGGAGTTTGAGTTTGCTGTGAGCTGTGATACTATAGCACTCTACCCAGGGCGACAAATTGAGGCTCTGTCTCAAAAAAAAAAAAAAAAAAGCAAGAAAGAATAACTTAAACAAAAAAACTTTGTGTTTTCAATAAGAGTCTAGATAATGTAAAAATTTCTGAACTGGGGGGGCTTAAAGTGAAAAAGAAATAAAAATATTATAAAAAATATTTTGGGGCAGCGCCTGTGGCTCAGTGGGTAGGGTGCCGGCCCCATATACGGAGGGTGGTGTGTCCAAACCCCGCCCCGCCAAACTGCAACAAAAAATAGGTGGTGGGCGCTGGTAGTCCCAGCTACTCGGGAGGCTGAGGCTAGAGAATCACCTAAGCCCAGGAGTTAGAGTTTGCTGTGAGCTGTGTGATGCCATGGTACTCTACTAAGAACGATAAAGCGAGACTGTCTCTACCAAAAAAAAAAAAAAAATTGTATTTCAAATCTAAAATCACTGTACTAAAAAAGCACTATGTCTTAAAATGTATTGTGTATTAAACTGCTCTGCCTGTAAAATTATCACATACTGAGAGGATATGACAAGGCTGAAGGAAGGAAAACCACTTTTTTTGAAAGCCAGAAAGCTTTCCATTTCAATCCATCCTTAATCACTACTATCCCCTCCCAAATCACTGCCAAGGATAAAGATGAGCAGAAAGGCCCCTTTCTTTAGCAAAAGTACAAGCTCTGAGCCTCCTTTGGAGTATCTGTGACTAACCCTGATCTAACAAACAGTCCTGTCAAATTTTGACCACCCTTTTATTCAAGTAATATTTTTAGATCCCAAATTAGTTCTGGAAATTGAGTGTGATTCTTACTTGGTAAAATATACTGTAAATTTACACTTTTTTAAACTCTAGTACTGATTAAGAAATCACTATGTTGAACAAATTCTAATTTTGGGAGGGTAATATTATTTGTGTGGAACCAACTAAGTTCTGCCCTTATCTTTGTTATAGTTTAGTTGGGGTCTCCCAACTGTGAGGTGGAATGAGGAAGATAAAATTAACCGGACAGGTGTTATGTGTAGAGTATTGCTCCCAAATACCTCCCTCCCCCCTAACACACACACACTCCTTTCCCCCAGCTGTAAGAACTAGACAAAAGATAGTTATGGTAGTTACGGTAGGAGCTAAGTTTGTCTTGGGAAATAGCTAAGGAGAAAGAGTTGGGAAAATGGGCAAGAAAATATTTCTGCATTCCCAAGGACATTTTGCAAATTTCATCCCATAATAAAGAAAAGAAGTCATCACCTTTCTGAAAGCAACTTTCTTTCATATCTGCACAGCAGGCCTCATGCAAGAAGGTTAAAAAGATGGCCATGGAGCACACCCATTCAGTCAGTTAGCCCATACCTGTAGCTTTACACCTCCCTTTCTGGACTACGTCTTCACTCTAAAAAACCAAGGAAAATAAAAATAAGCGGGCCATGCCTACTACACCTCTCATGACTCCAGATCCCTATATAGCCTCTTTCCAAAAAGCCCAGTTGTTACCTATGGCAGAAAATGAAAATACAACAGTAATCCTCCCTCTCCCAATTTTTTACACAAATACCTTAAAGATGCATCGCACTTAATGTCTCAAAGCTAATTTTAAAAGACCATCAATGTAAAACAGCAGTAAAGAACTAAAAGGCTTAAAAGAAGCTTGCCCTGCCTCGGCGCCCACAGCTCAGTGAGTAGGGCACCAGCTACGTAACACTGAAGGTGGTGGGTTCGAGCCTGGCCTGGGCCAGCTAAATAACAATGACAACTGCAACACCAAAAAAATGGCTGGGTGTTGTGGCGGGCGCCTGTGGTCTCAGCTACCGGGGGACTGAGGAAAGAGAATCCCTTAAGCCGAAGAGTTGGAGGTTGCTGTGAGCTGTGATACTACAGCACTCTACGGAGGGCGACATAATAAGACTCTGTCATACACACACACAAAATTTTTTTTTTCAGTACTAGGTAATCGAAACAATCATCTTAAACATCTGCTTTGGAGAGGAGACTACATAAAAGCCAAAGGCTGTGTAATTCTTTTAGCAATTTAAGATCATGTTATTCATGTGGACAGGGCACCACATTATTTCCCCAAAACTTTGGGCAAGGAACTTTTCAAAAACAACCAAGTTCCTGCCTCCATAAATTCATCTTGGTGGCCCTAGGATGGTGGTGAACCATTGAAACAAAACAAAACAAATCAGAAAATGGGGGAGTTAAGTGAAGGTCAAAGCAAACAGAAGAACCACAAAACCAATTTGTTTTATTTTTGAACTTTATTGAACAATCTTACAACAATCTTACAAGTAAAGACTGATTCTATAAAGCTATCCCAAATCCTACAAACTTCTATTTACAACTCCTGCCAGCTGTACCGTCTGGCCCCAGTTCAAAGAACTGTTCAAAGTCATCAAAAAAAAAAAAAAATTTTTTTTTTGTTTTATTTATCTGCTTACTTAATTTACTGAGATAGAGAACTCACTCTGTCACACTGACAGAGCGCTGTGGCATCATTATAGCTCATAGCAACCATGAACTCTTGGACTCAAGCCCCTTGCCTCAGTTTTTCTTTCTTTTCCTTTTTTCTTTGAGATAGAATCTCACTCTGTTGCCCTGGGTAGAGTGCAGCGGCGGTAGAGCTCACAGCAACCTCAACCTCCTGTGCTCAAGTGATCCTCTTGCCTCAGCCTCCCAAATAGCTGGGACTATAGGCATGTGTCACTACCCCAGCTAGTTTCTCTATTTTTATATATATGTATATTATCTTTTAGCTTGGCCCCTATATAAATTAGAATAGTTTTCTATTTTTAGTATACATGGGATCTTGCTCTTCTTCAGGCTGGTCTTGAACTCCTGAGCTCAAGCAATCCACCTTTCCTCAGCCTCTCAGAGTGCTAGAACTATAGGCATGAGCCATCTCACCTGGGCTAAAAAAATTTTTTCTAAAAGCATTTACTTGGACGGGCCTATACCAACAAAAATTACTAAGAGGAAAGGAACTTCATTTACTAAGTTCAAAGTATTTCTTTTAATCCTTTCTCATTATAACTCTTTAAAGTGGGTACTACTCTTAAGGATTCAGATGCTTAAGAAGATAGTCTGCACATAGAAGTGCCAATTTATATTGAGGTGTTATATCTCGAGAGGGCTCTGGAGTGGTGGGTATCTTGGAGAGTAGGAATCAAGTTAAATTTCTACTTGTTACTGTGGAGGATGTAAAGGGCAAAGAAAGGCCAGAGGACCAGGTTTCCCAAAATGTAGCATGAAACAGTTTGAGAAACAGTGCTAGTATGTGCCTTGTTTTAACAGCCATCACTTCTACCTTCCCTGTGAGACCAGACTAAGATTGCACACCAGCCAGTAAAATAATTTCCAAGAGAAGAGCAAAAGGCAAGCCTGGAGTTGTTAAGGAAGACCAATACATGTGTATGAAAGAGCAACAGATACATTATGCGGGTCCCAGAGAATGGAGCAGCCCTTGGGGGGCTAGAAAACACCCTAACACCTGGTGGAGAGAAAGAAAAAAGTGAATTTTTAAAAATCCAAATAAATAGGATATTAATCATCCCACTCCTAAGCCACCCAAAGACTTTTAAAAGGAAAACATACATGAGAACAAGATAAACACAGTATTCTGCCACACAGGCCCTTGTTACCTGGAGGATGGTGGCTAGTCCAACATACAAGAAGGTGTTTTCTTTAAAAGCCTTGTCTTCCCTTTTTTTTTTTTTTTTTTGCTTTGGGTTTTGTTGTTTTTGAGACATTCTCCTCTGTCTCCAGGGCTAGCCATGGTGTCACACATAGCTCAAAGCAACCTCCAACTCTTAGGCTCAAGCAATCTTCCTGCTTCAGCCTCCAGCGTAGCTGGCACTACAGGCAAGTACCACAACATCCGACTAATTTTTCCTATTTTTAGTAGAGATGAGGTCTTGCTGTTGGCTCAGGCTGGTCTCTTAACTCCTGAGATCAAGAGATCTTCCCACCTTAGGCTCCCAGAGTGATAGGATTACAGGGCTGAGGCATTGTACCAGTCCTGTTTTCCTAGTTTGGCTTTTCCCACCTCTTGCCTATTCTGTGAGAAAACAGAAAAATGCCTTGGGGAGAAAGCTTAATGGAAACTAAAAGCTTTAGTTTTGAGGGTTTTTTTTTTTTTTTTAAAGCATCTTTCGTTTATGTGGGAATCAGAGCACATAAGCTTTATAAGGAGGTCTAAACTACATTTGTACTATATTTCCTCGGAGCGAAAAAGACATGGCTTTTTTTTTTTTTTTTTTGACAGATAGTCTCACATTGTCACCCTTGGTAGAGTGTCGTGGTGTCATAGCTCACAGCAACCTCCAACTCTTGGGCTGAAGCAATTCTCTTCACACCTGTAGTCTCAGCTACTTGGGAGGCTAAGGCAAGAGAATTGCCTAAGCCCAAGAGCTGGAGGTTGCTGTGAGCTATGCTGCCAAGAGCACTCTACTGAGGGCAACAAAGTGAGACTGTCTCAAATAAAATAAATAAATAAAAGACAAAACATTGTCCTTTCCAAGAAGGTGGGCACTGACCACTGACTCGGTCAGCAGTGGTTCTTACACAGTATACAATGTATCACAAACTCCAGAGATAAAGCACAGTGATGCTCAATGACCTACATAAGTCCTAAACCCATGATCTTGGCCTCATTAGCAAAATTCACTCTTATTAACAATTGTTAATACCCTCAATAATGCCTTAAAAACCATTTTTGATATAAGATAGGAAGCTAATATCTAAATTATCCAGATTAAAATTTTTCAGACATTTTTAAAAGCATAAGTGTTTTCCCCCTAAACACAAAAGTGAAGCTGTCAGGTCAAAGACAAAGGAGGACAAGGCAGACCCCAACTGTTTCTCCCACCACTTGGAATAACCCTACATCTCCTAGATAATTTACCAATTTTACATCCACTTTGAAATCAATAGTTCCTGAACAGATTTTTCTATCTCTAGAGTCAATGAATTTAAGATACCATCAATGATGATAAGTGTGCATCATCCTTGAATTGATAGTATATGATATTTAAAGTTTGTAAACCTGTATCACCTAAAAGAGAGGAAGTCTAGACATTCACAAAGTGACAAAAATAAGAGCTAACATTTTTGGAGCACCTGTCATACGCTATACCTATTATAGTACTTTACAGTCAATCTTCATACCTAACCTATCTCCATTTTGCAGTTGAGAAAAGACACAAAGAGATGTAGAGACTCTGTCAAAATCACAGGAATCCAGGCTGCTTCAAGTAAAAAACTGTCTCTAAGGAAGCTGATGCACACAAACTACAAAAAAGACTATGTAAATGCTCAGGACTATAAAATTGAGTCTCATCATTTTTCTGAGGCAACTCTTCTAACTAAGTAACCTTTCAAAGTCTCTACTGTTTTAAGATCTTCTAAGATGGGCAGCACCTATAACTTAGTGGGTAGGGTGCCAGCTAAGTTTTAAAACTTTAAAACTAAGTTTTAAAACTTTAGCTAAGTTTTAGCTGGCAGGTTCGAACCCAACCCAGGCCAGCTACAACAACAATGACAGGGCGGCGCCTGTAGCTCAGTGAGTAGGGTGCTGGCCCCAGATACCGAAGGTGGAGGGTTCGAACCTGGCCCCGGCCAAACTGCCCCCCCAAAAAACCAAACCAAACCAAAACAAAACGCTAGGTGTTGTGGCAGGTGCCTATAGTCCCAGCTACTCGGGAGGCTGAGGCAAGAGAATTACCTAAGCCCAAGTGCTGTACGTTGCTGTGAGCTGTGATGCCATAGCCCTCTACCAAGGGTGACAAAGTGGACTCTGTCTCCCCAAGAAAAAAAAAAAAAAAAAAAAATGTTTATTGCAGCCCAGTTCATAATTGCTAAGTCGTGGAAGAAGCCCAGCGCCCAACGACCCATGATGAATTAATAAATTGTGGTATTATGTACACCAGGGAATATTATGCAGCCTTTAAAAAGATAGAGATTTTACCTCTTTTATGTTTACATGGATGGAGCTGGAATATATTCTTCTTAGCAAAATATCTCAACAATGGAAGAAAAAGTATCCAATGTACTCAGCCCTACTATGAAACCACATTATAGCTTTGAAAGCTATAACCCAATTTTAGCCCAAGAATATGAGGAAAGAGGATAGGGAGGAAAGAGGAGGGTAATTGGTGGGACCACACCTCCCGTGCATCTTACAAGCATACATGTGAAATGTACTAAATGTAGAATGTAAATGTCTTAACATAATAACTAAGCAAATGCCATGAAGGCTATGTTAACCAGTTTGATAAAAATATTTCAATTGTATATAAAACCAGCACATTGTACCCCACAATTACATTAATGTACCCAGCTATGATTTAATAATAATGAAAAAATGACAGCTGCGACAACAAAAAAAGAGAAATATGATTAAGAGTAGTGAGAAGTTCTTGCTGTTACTTCATAGATGTGTGACTTACAGCAAGTTAATTGGCACCCTGTAAAAGAGAACACAAACTACATTTAAAACAAAAACAAAAACAAAACAATGGTGGCTTGGTGCCTGTGGCTCAAGCGGCTAAGGTGCCAGCCACATACACCTGAGCTGGTGGGTTCAAATCCAGCCCGGGCCCGCCAAACAACAATGATGGCTACAACCAAAAAGCAGCCAGGCATTGTGGTGGATGCCTATAATCCCAGCTACTTGGGAGGCAGAGACAGGAGAATTGCTTGAGCCCAGGAGTTAGAGGTTGCTGTGAGCTGTAATGCCACAGCACTCTACCTAGGGTGACAGCTTGAGGCTCTGTCTCAAAACAAACAAACAAAACCAAAACAATGGATACCAGAACACAGTCAAGCCACCGTACACACTTTTTAACTGAAAGAGGAAAGAAACAAGTGATAGAAATGACTTGGAGAAAAATGTGTTGTTTTAACAAAGTTTTTTTTTTTTTTTCCCCAGACATGTCTTGCTCTGTTCCTAGAGCTAGAGTGCAGTGGCGTCATCAGAGCTCACTGCAGCCTCAAACTCCTGGGCTCAAAATGATCCTCCTGCCTCAGCTGCCTGAGTAGCTGGGACTTACCAACCCCCCCCCCCCCCAACCCAGCTAATTGTTTTATTTTTTGTAGAAACAGAGGTCTCACTATATTGCCCAGGCTGGTCTTAAACTCCTGGCCTCAAGCCATCCTCCCACATTGACCTCCAAAATGCCATGATTAAAGAGGCATCGTGCCTGGTCCTCTTTGCTTCTTTCTTTTACCTAATATAGACAGTGCAACAACGACAAAAAAGTATACACATTTTAAGAAAGGAAAAGTGTATTAAAATTGTAATATTCAAGTCATGTTTAACTTCTGCAATTACAAGAGATACAAGATACAATATACAAGATAAACAATGCTATCAGTGAACTAAGTATTACTGGCATGCGCCACCACACCTGATCCCAGGGAAACTAACCATTAACGTTTTACTGATCTGTAAAATGAGGGTGAACAGGTAAGTTAAAAACAGGTCCTTTAAAGTACACAATAGTGGTAGACACCTGTAGTCCCAGCTACCTGGGAGCCTGAGGCAAGAGGATCTCTTGAGAGTTCAAGGGTGCTGAGTCTTAACGACACAGCACTCTACCTAGGGTAACAGAGTGTGACTCTGTCTCAAAAAAATAAAGTACACAATAAATCCTTCCTTTCTAGTCCCATCATTACCTTCCACTGTAATAAACCGCTCTCTATGTTGGAACAGAATAGGTCCTCTACCACAACAGGCTTAATCCTGACTTGTCTTGGACGCTTGCTCTTGGGCTACTCAGATAGTCTATCTCCATGATACAGGCTTAAGTTTGGGGCTTCTGACTCTATTGACTATTAAGTCACCTAGGAGTGTCCTCCTCACGATCCCAGTACAAAAGTTTATAAATAGATCTTAATCTCATCTTCTTCACAGTGGCCAGTATACTCTTCCTTTCTATAGTGACAACCATTTCTCCCAGCTTTTTATTGCATGCTGTGGTTAAAAAGCACATAACAAAATTTACTAAACTATATATAGTGTTAAGTATATTCACATCACGCAACGCGGCGACATTTTTTAAAACTTTCCTCTTTCATAGGATTCTTTGCCTGGTACCCTTAAGATTCCTTTGGAGTTCCAAGAGGTTTACAATCTCTACATTACCTTATGCTAAACTGTGTGAAGATGGACATGTGAGATTTCCTGAAGACAGAATCTCCAGCTTTCATGAGCATCTCTAAGGGACTTTCAACCATACTTACAGTGATCCCCCCTCTTTGACTGCCTATTCTTCCCCTATAGGAAAAGAGTAGATTAATTTAAACTATCACTAAATTATCTAAAAGTATAATTAACATTTTCTCCAAGTAGATTTTAAAGTTATCTAGCTCAGTCCTTAACACATATATGATACATTTGGGAGAAACTTAATTTGAACCTCATTTCTAAATTTTTGTTAATGAAATATATTTCAACTGTTGCCATTTTGCAAATTAGCAACAAAGCCCTCCTTCTCATCTATATTCATATTCCCTGGAACACATGGAATCAAGATAACACGTCATCAGACTTCGAAATGTTTAACTCAATCCCCCAGTTTACCTACTATAATTTGTAAAGTTTTCATGAACATTTTCTTAAACTGAGACATATTCGCACATAAATAGTTGTGCTCTCTAGCTTAAAAATAAAGAACCTCCCCTGCCCCACATTTCAGATACTTGGGTAAAAGCAACATGGTAAGCAAGAACCCTCTTTTTCATAGTAGTAGTATTTATTAAGTATTTATTCCCCTTTAATTTTTCTACTTCCTCAATTTAAATATTTTATTTACACATTTTGGTCTATTTTTTATGAGGATTTCTTACTCAAACATATAGAATTATCAAATTCAACAACATATTGTATATTACTGCATAACCATTTTTTCATTAACAATTATAAATATTTTCTTCCACACAGCCATATTTAAGGATCAGAGTTTTGACCAGCCTAAAAGCTTGATTTTGCCAAAGGCATCTTTACCTCTATTTCATAACCAATAAACATAAATGCCAATTTAACAAGGAACAATGGCATATGCCTACAGTCCTGGTTATCTGAGAGGACTGCTTAACCCCAGGAGTTCAAGACCAGTCTGGGCAATACAGCCAAATCCCATCTCAAAAAATAATATATATATATTTTTTGAGACAAAGTCTCACTTTGTCACCCTTGATAGGATGCAGTGGCGTAACAGCTCACAGCAACCTCCAACTCTTGGGTTTAAGCTATTCTCTTGCCTCAGCCTCCCAAGTAGCTGGGACTTACAGGCGCCCACCATAACACTCGGCTATTTTTTGTTACAGTTGTCACTGCTGTTTAGCTGGCCCAGGCTGGGTTAGAACCCGCCAGCCTCGGTATATGTGGCTGGTGCCGTAACCACTGTACTACAGGTACCAAGCCTCAAAAAATAATTTTAAACATTGTTGGTGGGGCGTGGTGTCTCCCACCTATAGGCCTAACACTCTGGGAGACCAAAGCAAGAGGATCATTTGAGGTCACAATGTTTGAGAACAGCCTGAGCAAAAGCAAGACTCTGTCCCTACCAAAAATAAAAAAATTAAGTGGGTTTGATGCCCTGTAGTCCCTCCCTACTTGGGAGGCTGAGGCAGGAGGATCACTTAAGCATAGGAGTTTGAGGTTGCAATGAGCTATGATCACGCATTGCACTCTATCCAGGGTGACAGAGCAAGACTCTGTCTCAAGAAACAAAACAAAACAAAAAACTGAATTACTGATTTTTGACATCTTAAGAGAAAAATATCTTTTTCACAAAATACAACTTTTAAATCCTCTGAAGGGCCAGGCACAGTGGCTCACATCTGTACTTCTAGCAAGTTTTTTTTTTTTTTGGGGGGGGGCAAGACAGAGTCTCACTTTCTTGCCCCCGGTAGAGTGCCATGATGACATAGACTTCTAGTACTCTTGAAGGCTGAAGTGGGAGGATCCCTTGAGCTGAGGAGTTCCAGAACAGCCTAAGCCAAGTGGAGAACCCATATCTACTAAAAATTGAAAAATTAGTCGGGCAGTGTGGTGGGCACCTGTAGTCTCTGCCACTTAGGAGGCTGAAGCAGGAGTATGGATTGAATTCAGGAGTCTGAGGTTGCTGTGAGCTGGGCTGACACCATGGCATTCTAGCCTGGGCAACAGAGTCAGACTCTGTCTCAAAAATAAATTCATAAATAAAATATATACAAAAATAAATAAATCCTCTAAAATTATGCCAAAAAGCACTACACAAAAATTCAATGGGAATAGATGAGTTGGGTTCTTTATTCTCCTTCCTCGGTGATCCCTCATCTGTGTCCTATTCTGTTATATGATCATTCTGTGACTACATATGCACTGAAATAAGAGGTCATCTCACCTGAGAGGCACCCTATTTTGGAGGCACTCATATGAAGCCGACATACGAAATGTAAAATCCTTTTTATATTTATTTTCCTATTTCTTCCCCAAATGTCCATGGTCTTCAAAGTAACTCTCTAATCCCCATTAAGTATTCCTTCCCCCCACCCTATACAACTATTCTACTGGGGATGGGGGCCAATCTCATTCTTTCTATAGCTCCTACTGTTTTCTTCTCATGGCAGCATCATGGTATTGGGCAAAAATATTGCTTGATGTAGCAGCAGCAATTTACATACAATAGCTAAGCTAATGTGCAACTTTCTCTTGGCAGAATCACTAACAATTCTACCTATCTTTCTAGTTTGAACCCAATGTTCCAGGCAGATTAGTGTTAAATATTTGCCTGGTGGCTTCTTCCTTCAAAGATACAGGAAATGCTCTTTCACAGAGGTAGCAAAGTTTCTCCATTGTGGAAGAAGTAGGGGCTCTGAAGCCAGAGAGGGACCGGCTACAAGGACTGTTGACACCTGACAAAGTGACTAATCCAAACACAAGAGCTCAGTCTATAATATTCATGGATCAGTTGCTCAAATTTGGCATGTTCGAAGGCCACCAGTTCCTTCTTAGTTTCACTGCCCTGCCATAAGGCCAAATCTGTCTCATCTAGTGAGTCACTACTGCTCTTCTCCAACTGCATTTTGATTTCAGCCCACTTGTGCACCTCATCAGGGCTGTACCATATGTTAGTACCATGTAGGCAGAATGTGACTAATTCTTTTCTATAACACTGTCAGAGTTACTTTTTAAATTACCTTATAATCTTGGTGTCTTTGAAGAGTCATTATAATACACAACTTTCTAGAAATGACTTTGTAATTATTTTTCTGAGTGTTCAAAGGAGATTCTCTGGCATTTTCATTCCCATTTCTCAGATAAGGGAACTAAAGTGAAGAAAATAAAATGACTCACATTCCACAACCAGCAAATGAGTTTGGACTTTGAGTCACAGTGCTTTTTGGTAAAACAAAGTAGTTTGTAAAATGCTTTTTTTTGTTTGGGGGGGGGGGGGCGGGCCTGGGGCTGAGGTTTGAACCTGCCAGTTCCGGGATATGGGGCTGGCATTCTACTCCTTTGAGCTGCAGATGTCATCCTGTAAAATGTTTTTTTATTGGGAAATTCGAATATTACTTTGCTTTTATTTTTTGTGGTGATTAGTAAACTTTAGATATCACAACTACCTGGAATTTATAGATGAATTCTGATGATCTCATGATATATATCCATCTGAGTTGGTAAAGATCATAAATGAGTAAAACTAATACTTTAAAAGAAGAGATTACCTGCGGATTCAGCTACCATCAAAAAATTGCGCCTCCCCCCCAAGTTACTTAAAAAAGAAGAAAAAGTAAACAGAAGGGCTGCTTGCTCATTCCTCCTCTAGGCTACTTGCCTCTTATCTGATAATAATGGTTACCAAATTTGATCATTAAGCTCATCTCAAAAAGTTTCTTAAATCTTCCAGGTATTTCAGGTCCTACATTCATTCTAGTAACTGTTTAGGGTGGCAGTTTGACGCAATTGCATAATTACAACTTCCATCCCACTAATAATATTCTTCAATAGATGCAACCACTCACAAAATACAAAAAGAAGGCCTGGCGCAATGGCTCACACCTGTAATCCTAGCACTCTGGGAGGCTGAGGCAGGTGGATTGCTTGAGTTCATGAGTCCAAGACCAGCCTGAGCCAAGAGCAAAACCCCATCTCTACTAAAAATAAAAAAACTGGCTGGGTGCCTGCAGCTCAGAGCTTAGAGAGCCAGTCACATGCACCAGGGCTGGTGGGTTCGAATCTAGCCCGGACCTGCTAAACAAACAAAAAATAGCTGGGAGTTATGACAGACACCTGTAGTCCCAGTGACCCGGGAGGCTGAGGCAAAAGAATCGCTTAAGCCCAAGAGTTTGCGGTTGCTATAAGCTGTGATGCCATGGCATTCTAACAAGGTCCACAAAAGTGAAATGCTGTCTCAAAAAAATAAATAAATAAAAATAGAAAAATGGAGGTAAGAGGATCGCGTGAGCCCAAGAGTTGAATGTTGCTGTGACACCATGGCACTCTATCCAGGGCGACAGCTTGAGACTGTCTCAAAAAATAAATAATAATACAAAAAGGGATCAGATTTCAACTATATTGAAAATTTGACATGTCTTGTAAGCGAAAGCCATTTAACAGCAAAACCTGGAAATATGTCCATCAATTGGGGACTAGTCAAACAAATTATAACATATCCATACAACATAACACTGTTACTATTTTTTTTTTTTTTTTGAGACAAGAGTCTCAAGCTGTTGCCCTGGGTAGAGTGCCATGGCGTCATCATAGCTCACAGCAACTTCCAGCTCTTGGGTTCGAGCGATCCTTTTGCCTCAGTTTTTTCTATTTAGTAGAGATGGGATCTCAATCTTGCTCAAGCTGGTCTTGAACCCATGAGCTCAAGCACTCCACCTGCCTCAGCCTCCCAGAGTGCTAGGATTAGAGGAATGAGTCACCAAGCTCCCGGCCTAACACTGTTACTATTAAAAAGAATAAGGCAGCTGACTGATGAAGATACCCAAGAAAGGAATTATGGCTTTCATATTAACAGAATTCATCTCTGGAAGGAGAAATAATTACTAATAACAGTTGCAGAGTGATAACTAAATCTTTTACATGTGATTATGTTACCTTTTCTACAGAAATTTAAAAAAAAAAAAAATAACTCTCAAAACTATGAAGCACAGGGCAGCACTGGTGGCTCAGTGGGTAGGATGCGGCCCCATATACTGAGGGTGGCAGGTTCAAACGCGCCCTGGCCAAGGCCAAACGGAAACAAAAAAATAGCCGGGCATTGTGGCAGCTGCCTGTAGTCCCAGCTACTCAGGAGGCTGAGGCAAGAGAATCACCTAAACCCAGGAGTTGGAAGTTGCTGTGAGCTGTGATGCCATAGCACTCTATCAAGGGCAACACAGTGAGACTGTCTCAAAAACAAACAAACAAAAAAAAAAAAACTATGAAGCACAACGTACAAGAAAACTCCCAACTTTACCCTCTGTTCCAAAACAAGCATTTTGTTTTTGTATAGTATTTCTTCTCCTGCTTTGCCTGAAACTTTTGTGTGGAAACTGCCATTGTCCAGGTGAACCAGTAGTATATCACATGTGAGCTAGTTATCACATCATTTGAAATTACCCTGGCAACTCAAACGACATTCATGCAGCTTGGAATGTAAATCTTATGGATGGCATAATTACAAAGTTTGGAGCTATTTTCAATCACTCAGCTGAGTATCTATGTGTACATTTTCTTCAATCAACCTTTCTTGCCAAGGCAGAGTGCAACATTAGCTGAATTCCAGTAAAGAAAAGCAAGGGACAGGGTGAAATAAAATGTCAAAACAAGTTCTATAAATACAGCTTTTGGCCTAGTATCTCAAAAAGGAATCAAAACAGCTTCAAGCAACAGAAAAATGAAGGTTCTAGAGAACAGAAGAGGCCAGGGAACTGCAATAATGTTTCATACCATACCTGTCCTCCCTCTCCTAATCTTGGAGGGTTGAGATCAAGCTGCAGGCCTTAGCATTGCTCTTGCCTTACCTCCATACCCAACACATCAGTGTCCTTCCTCTCACTGAGGTCACTCAACACACACAATATGTCCTTCCACAGCACCTAGCATCTAACTTCTGTCATCTCCAAAATCCTTAACCAAGCAGCCAAGAACCCTGCTTGTACCATCTGCCCCAACCTCACCCCCCAAACACATGAACACTCAAGCAAGAAACTTCCATATGGTCTTGTCTCAGGAGCTTTGTCCTGAAAAACTTTATTCAGTCTCTTTCTGTTCTTAATTTCTTAATTCTACAAAACCAGAGAAACAAAATCCTTTTTATGGAGAAAATTCCTAAGACAAGTTATGTCAGGAAGTACAAGTTACACTTCTGCTTTAGCCAATCAGGGAGTATTCTGGCAAAGCTTGAATTGCCCCCAAAGGATGTACTGCACTAGGATAAATTCTAAAGATGTCTTCATATCTTATCGTTGTTTTTTTTTTTTTTTTAATTTTATTTATTTGTTTGTTTTGGAGACTGAGTCTCACTCTTATTGAGCTGGGCAGAGTGCCATGGCATCATAGCTCACAGCAACCTCAAACTCCTGAGCACAAGGGATCCTCTTGCCTCAGCCTCCTGAGAAGTTGGGACAATAGGCACCAGCCATGACACTCTGCTAATTTTTCTAAGGACGTACTGCACTAGGATAAATTCTAAAGATGTCTTCATATCTTATCATTTTTTTTTTTTTTAATTTATTTGTTTGTTTTGGAGACAGAGTCTCACTCTTATTGAACTGGGCAGAGTGCTATGGCATCATAGCTCACAGCAACCTCAAACTCCTGAGCACAAGGGATCTTCTTGCCTCAGCCTCCTGAGAAGCTGAGACAATAAGCACCAGCCATGACACCCTGCTAATTTTTCTATTTTTAGTAGAGATGGGTCTTGAACTCCTGAGCTCAGACAATCCCCCTGCCGTGGCCTTCCACTATAATGATTTTTTTTTTTAAGTGACTTCAAACCAAAGGCTGGGGCTCACACCTGTCATCCTAGTACTCTGGGAGACCAAGTTAGGAGGACTGCTTGAGGCTAGGAGTTTGAGACCAGTCTGAACAACAGAGTGATATCCCTGTCTCTACAAAAGAAAATAAAAAGAAAATTAGCTGGGCGAGATGGTGCACGCTTATAGTTCCAATTACTTGGGAGGCTGAAGCAGGAAAACTGCTTAAAACCAAGAGTTTTAAGTTGGAAGTTGGATGATACCACTGCACTCTAGCCCAGGCAACAGCACAAGACCCTGTTTCAAAAAAAAAAAAAGGGGGGGGGCCAGGGGAGACTTCAATTATCTTGCTTTAATCCCTCTCCAACTACGATCCTAAAAGTGCTTTTCACATTTAAATATCTACTTAAATATCTGTCACATCCTTCAAATCCTTCCTAAAAAAATCTTAACTGTTCTATAAAATTAAACTTGTCAGTGCTTTGATTTCACTTTTATAAAAACAGGCTCTTTAGAAAATGGGAGAGCTATCAATCAAAAGAGCATCCACACTTTTAGAGAACATCTACTATACACCCAGAACAGATCTAAATGAGATTTTTTTTTTTTTTTTTTTGAGGCAGAGTTTTATTATGTTGCCCCTCGGTAGAGCGCTGTAGTGTCACAGCTCACAGCAACCTCCAACTCTTAGGCTTAAGCGATTCTCTTGCTTCAGCCTGCCGAGTAGCTGGGACTACAGGCACTCTCCACAATGTCCGGCTATTTTTTGGTTGTACTTGTCCTTGTTATTTAGCTGGCCCGGGCTGGGCTCAATCCCACTAACCTCGGTGTATGTGGCTGGCGCCCTACTTACTAAGGTATAGGAGCTGAGCCAATAAATGAGATATTTTTTAAAAGGCCCAATCCTTGTTCTTAAGGAGGAGCTTATGGTTTTGTTCAGAAAATGACATGCACCAGAAAAAAAAAAATCACAGGACAACACATATCCAAGGGAAAGTGTTGCCTTAAATCTGAGAGGCAAAAAAAAAAAAAACGAAAAAAAACCTAAGGAGAGCCGATTCTATTTTCTTCGTATAAATCTAATTTCTGGGGTGGCTCCTGTGGCTATAGTCCCAGCTACTCAGGAGGCTGAGGCAAGAGAATCGCTTAAGCCCAAGAGTGGGAAGTTGCTGTGAGCTATGACACCACAGCACTCTTCCGAGGGTGACAAAGTGAGACTGTCTCAAAAATAATATAAATAAAATTTCTGTGCTACTTATATCATCCATGATAGAATATTTTTGCTACCTTCCACTGACCAATAATTTTCTTACCATTATTTCTTTTGAAAAGTTCTTTCTGGCGGGTGGTGCCTGTGGCTTAAAGAGTAGGGCGCCGGCACCATATGCCGGAGGTGACAGATTCAAACCCAGCCCTTGGCCAAAAACTGCAAAAAAAAAAAAAAATCTCCCTGGCTCGGTGCCTGTAGCTCAAGTGGCTAAGGTGCCAGCCACATATACCAGAGCTGGTGGGTCAAATCCAGCCTGGGCCTGCCAAACAGCAATGACAACTATAACCAAAAAATAGCCAGGCATTGTGGCAGATGTCTGTAATCCCAGCTACTGGGGAGGCTGAGACAAGAGAATCACTTAAGCCCAGGAGTTGGAGGTTGCTGTGATCTGTGATGTCACGGCACTCTACCCAGGGTGACTGCTTGAGGCTCTATCTCGAGAAGAGAAGAGAAGAGAAGAGAAGAGAAGAGAAGAGAAGAGAAGAGAAGAGAAGAGAAGAGAAGAGAAGAGAAGAGAAGAGAAGAGAAGAGAAGAGAAGAGAAGAGAGAAGAGAAAAAAGAACTCCCTATTTTCTTGTTACATTCCCACAAATTTTTGTTTATGGACAGTCTTTCCCTCCTGTGCCTCACTGCAAAAGCATCTCCAGACATGGGGTGCAGGAAATAAGGGTTAAAGAAGCTAAAATTAATTCTCTTTTCAACATTTCCAGTAAATAGTCTGGTACTAGCAGAGATAAACGAATAATTTCTGGCATGTCCCATGAGCTTGTTATTTGGCTTACTTCTCTTTGTCATCAATAAATGAACTAATATCTAGTTGGTGGTAACCTGCAAAACCAAAATTATACAGTCTTTTTTTTTTTTTTTTTGGAGACAAGAGTCTCATTATGTCACCCTCAGTAGAGTGCCATGGTGTCACAGCTCACAACAACCTCAAACTCCTGGGCTCAAACAATTCTCTTGCCTCAGCCTTCCAAGTAGCTGGGGCTATAGGCACCTGCCACAATGCCTGTTTTTTTTGTTGCTGTTCTTGTAGTTGCCATTGTTGTTTAGCTGGCCAGGCCAGGTTCAAACCAGCCAGTCTCAGTGTATGTGGCTGGTGCTGTAACCACTGTGTTACAGGCGCTGAGCCCAAACAGTCATTGTCATAAGGATATTGTAAAATGAAAATGGGTTACTCTGATTCATAGTTCAATAATCCTAAATAATATTTCAAGTGTGTTAATAACACAAATATTTACTGCAAGACTATATACCACCCACCCAGACTCTGGAGTTATACTATTGCTTTCTTTTTTATTTTTTTTATTTTTGCAGTTTTTGGCTGGGGCCGGGGTTTGAACCCACCACCTCCGGTATATGGGGCTGGCACCCTACTCCTTGAGCCACAGCCACCATCCCCCACCCTTTTTGGAGACAGAGCCTCAAGCTATCGCCCTGGGTAGAGTACTGTGGCATCACAGCTCGTAGCAACCTCCAACTCCTGGGCTTAAGCGATTCTCTTGCCTCAGCCTCCCAAGTAAAGGTGCCCGCCATATGCCTGGCTATTTTTTGGTTGTAGCTGTCATTGTTTGGCAGGCCCGGGCCGGATTCGAACCTGCCAGCTCTGGTGTATGTGGCTGGAACCTTAGCCACTTGAGCTACCAGTGCCAAGCCTATACACCCACAGCTTTCTAATACCAGATATGGTACTTAACAAGCCAGGTAACTCTGGGCAAATTGTTTAACTTCTTTTAGCTTACCTCCGTTTCCTCATGTGGACAATTACTACAAAAACAGTTATCAACCTTATAGGGTATTTGTTAGGATTATAAGATTTGTATCTGTAAAGCATTAGTAGAGCAGTGCCTGTTACACAGAAAGTGATCAATAAATATTTGTTATTATTATATGAGGCACTAAGCCTGGTGCCTATGGTAGGAAAGGATGAGTCCTAGAAAGTTTTAGTCTTTGACACAATGATTATCTCTCTTCAAAATGGGGTACCTGAAATTACACAGAAATATTTCCTATTAAAAGGCAGTATCAGATCTTCAAACTCAAACAGGCCCAGCAATGTCCATATACCAAGACAGGATCTGTGGGTGCTTTCAAAATGGATACAATAGAAAAATATATACTAAAGAGACCAGAGAGGGCAGCGCCTGTGGCTCAGTGGGTAGGGCACCAGCCCCACGTACTGAGGGTGGTGGGTTCGAACCTGGCCCCAGCCAAACTGAAACAAAAAAATAGCCGGGCATTGTGGCAGGCACCTGTAGTCCCAGCTACTCGGGAGGCTGAGGCAAGAGAATCGCCTAAAGGGAAAGACTGGACTCACGCCTATAATCCTAGCACTCTGGGAGGCCAAGGCAGGTGGATTGCTTGAACTCCTGAGTTCAAGATTGGCCTGAGCAAAAGGGAGACCCCGTCTCTACTAGAAATAGAAAAACTGAGGCAAGAGGATTGCATGAGCCCAAGTTGGAGGATGCTCTGAGCATGATGCCGTGGCACTCTACTGAGGGTCAGTGACAACTTGAAACCCTGTCTCAAAAAATAAACAAAAAAAAAAAAATAGGGAAAGCTGGACAAGAGTAATAGATGTTAACCACAGTGTCATTTACTTGTTAACCAAGTCTAAGCTATAAAATTAAAGACCTGCCCCTGATTTTAATCTCCAACAACAGCCCAGATGTGAGGTGCACAATGTTTCATGGCATAAATGAGAAAATATTAGTAGGACAGTAAAATAAGATGGGCACTAAGAATAGCCCAGAAGGGAAAGCTGATATAATACCACACTCAACAGAATTTTAGAAAGTCATTAAGTATGCTGGCTCCCTGAGAGACTCAGCAGCAGGTTCTAGACCCTAAACACACACACACACATTCAAAACCAACAAGTTACAGAACAGATTTCTAACCCATTCAGAGACAGAATACATCAGCAGTCACATAGAACTCTGCATCCACACCACACAGTCATAGGAAGAAGCTGCCTCAGGAAAGGTGTTTCTCTAGCATTTAAATTCTTTCCCTCCTCCCCTCATTGGCCATAGTTGCAAACAGTATGTGCAGAGAACTGTCTCATCCCTGCTCAGCTGACAAGTTCTATTCCCAACTCCACATGCTTATGACTCATGGGGGAAGTGGGGGAGGGGAGTAAAAAGAAACTGTAAAACAAAGAAACAAACTTGAATTTAGACTTAAATTGATCGAAAGCAAGGACGCCATCTCTGTTTAATCAGAGTATCTCATAAAAAAAAAAATCAAGAAAAGGATTCTCTGAAAATACAGAAACAAACCTAGTATCGTTTGAAAATAGCCCGAAATCCATCTACATGTCATGTCCCTACTATTCCTCAAACAGACATGACACCAAAAGGCATTAAAAGGCCTCTGTAAGGCCAGACTCCGGAAAGTACTCTGAATCAGTGCAAACATAACACAAGTTGCTGTGAAGTCCAAACAATTCCATTCCATTCCTAAAAGTTGATCTTTGTAACCTGTAAAAAAAAAAAAAAAAAAAAAAAGAAAGAAAGAAAGAAAAGGCGGGGGGGGGGGGGGCGGCGCCACACAACAAAAAAAAAAACAAAAATTTTTAAGGGACCCAAAACACAAAAGATTACACAAATTTTTACAAGTTTGAAAACAAAAACAAT
>CAUYPK010010265.1:0-13906 GCA_963574355.1 Loris lydekkerianus
CTCTCTTTCTTTCCTTCCTTCCTCTTTCTTTCTTTGCTTCTTTCCTTTCTTCCTTCCCTCCTTCCCCTTCCTTCCTTCCTGCCTGTTTCTCTCTTCCTTTTAGTTATTTTGCACTTTGTCAGCAGTTACCTTCATTGTTTCCATCATTTCCTTCATTGGTTTCATCATGTGTATTCTAAATTCCCTTTCTGTTATTTCTAACATTTCTTTATAGGTGGAATCCTCTGCAATAGCTACCTCATGGTCCCTTGGGGGGGGGGGGGGTTGCTCTAGACTGGTTTTTCATGTTGCCAGGATTTTTCTGCTGATTTTTTCTCATGAATGATTTCTTTTATCTTTTTCCTTGCCCTAATTTTCCTTTCACTTCCTCTTGGTCTTTAAGTTGCCATGCCTCTGGACCCAGGGTTTCAATGAGTCCTTTCGGTACAGGACCAGAAGAATGAGAAGGTTGAAGAGCAAGAAGGGAAAAAAGAAAGAAAGAAAAAAGAAGGAAAAAGAAAGGAGAGGGTTGAGAAAAAGGGAATATTGGCAAAAAGAAGAGGAGCACAGAAAGAGGGAGACAGAGCAGTATAGGTGTACAGTAGGGTACTTTGACCCAACCTTAAAAACCCCCTACCTCTGGGGGTGCTGGGTTGGGTGGTTCCCTTGATGTCAGCAGCTCTTTGCTAGCCTGTTCTGACACAGTACCCCACCTCCACTGAGGGAGGACAAAAATGCTATAAATCAAACCAAAACCGAACAGAACACTTTGTGGGATAAAATTGGAGGAAAAACCAAATGATAGGGGTAGAAACAGTAGCAAAAATGAAGTTCTAATTGTTGAAAAAGATAACAATGGAAAATATTTAAACTAGAAAAATGAAGAAAGAAAAGAAAAAAAAAGGAAAAGAAAATCTATGGGGAAAATGTTGAAATTAAAAAGCAAAACACCACCACCAATAACAACCAAAAACAAACAAACAAAAAGCAAAAACCCCTAAAACAAAGCAGTATATATCTCTTGTTGAATATTGTCTGGGCAACAGGTGATCTTCTGGGGTATGAGATGTTAATCACAATGCTGATACGCCTTTACGAGATGGAGATTGGAGGCCTCTGCTGATTTCTCAAACGCTGCAGAGTGGTGAGCCTAAAGTGGAAACCCTAAATCTTTTCTCAGCCCATGTGAAAGGCACTTTAAACTGCTAAACTTGGCTAAGCAGACGCTTTCCCAGGAAAGTGCTCATCGCTGGGATCACCCCTGAAGTGGCTACCCACTTAACCAGTGTGCCAAAACCGATCTTGCTTATGCCCCTGAGGGCTAAGGCTGCAAGGTGTCTCAGTTTCTGCCTTTAGGCTGCTCAGTCACTAGATTACTAGCTCCTGCCTCATCCTTGCTCTGTGACCTGGAGGGCAAAACTTTCCGGGGGGGTGGTCACTTTTCCCACAATGGTTCCATGAGGCCCACAGCTGAACACTATTAGCTCCGTCTGCCTCAGCAGCTCAGTCTGGGGCCCTAGACAATGCTTAAAGTCCTCAGCACTCTTGTCCAAGTTCTCCCAAAGTAGTTCAACTGAGTGCCAAGTCCAAAAAAACCAAAGCAGCTCACAGGTAAGGCCTTTCCAGTTTGCAATCTCACTGCTACTGTTCTTACAGCTGCTGGCAGGATTAGACCAATGAACACACGCAACCACTTGCCAGTTTTCCACTGCATTTGTTCTCCTCCTGGGGTCCAGAATTCTCTTGCTGACTCCCTGTGTCCTCAAAGGGATATTTATGGGCAGATCCCACCAGCCAGAGATGCCTGGAGTCTTCTTTCCCCCACAACTGTGCTATTTAAAGGATACAATTGACCCATAGCAAAACAATATACACAAATCAATTTGCATATAAACAAACTATTAGTAATTACAGTGCACCATGATTTCCACTGACTTCCATCTTGCTCATGGCATTGGCTTTCTTTTCTCCAGTTATATTAACCTTCATCTTACAGATTTGATTAGTGAATTAGTATTTTGCAGTGTTGGTTACTGATAACCAACTGTCCATAATATTTAACCCCCAGGGTACAGTTTACAAAAATAAACATATTTGAGGAGCAGATATATAGCAAATTGAGATTTTTGTCAGTGGTCACTAGTTCCAAATTAACTGTAGATCATTCTTCTTCAAGGGATTCTGAGGATATTGGAAAAATGTGAAAAATATGCAACAATTAATCTTCATTAAAATTACATTTAAATCTGAATTAGAATAACAGTTGGAAGTCTGGAGTAGAAAATAAGTAGAGATAGAAAGATTGCTAAATTTGGAGGTCAATATCTGAAATGGCTTTGCCTCTAGATAGATATTAGTATTTTAGTATAAATAATTTGCAAGCATTTAAAATCACATTTAGTTTGAAATCTAAAAATATTTCTGAAAGTGTTCTGGATTATTTTACTTTACTATCATTCAGTTTTCTTATAAATACTTATCATCAGTATTACATAATAATATATGAGAAGAGTTTTCTAAAGAAAAACCATTGTACCTCCCAAGCTTTTTCTTCTCTTTCCCTTCAGATTCTAACTCAAAACTCTAAGACCATTATACTGAAGTATTTTCCTACTTAACCCCCCCCCCAACATTATCTTTTTCATGAAGGGGGAAGCGGCATGCTTCATCATGTTAAATTTTTCTTATTGATGCTTCCCTTAATCTTTACTTGCACTAGCCCATCAAAAATCAATTATCTCTCCAACAGCGCATATGCTAACACTCCTGAGAGGTCCTAGAGAAAAGTCTTACAACATACAAATATCTGTCACTAGGAAAGTAAGACCTCCCATTTCAACTGGATCATCAACTCTTCCTTTTACAGCAGTAATTTCAGATGTTCACCACTCTTGTTAAGTCTTCAACCCACAACCTTAACTCTCAGCAGATACCTTTTCTTCCTACTTCACAGAAGAAATTTAAGCCATGCCCTGAGTAATATAGCAATTTTTACCCCAGTTCTTTTGTCAATATTTTTTCCAAATATTTTATTATGGAAATTTAAAAACATACAGAAAACTAGAAAGGATGAAATAATAAAGCCTCATGTATCTAGCATTCAGATTCAATAATTACCAGACTGCACTTTTTTTTTTTTTTTTTTTTTGAGACATAGTCTCAAGCTGTCACCCTGGGTAGAGTGCTGTGGAGTCACAGCTCACAGCAACCTCAAACTCTGGGGCTTAAGCAATTCTCTTGCCTTAGCTTCCCAAATAGCTGGACTACCGATGCCCTCCACAATGCCTGGCTATTGGTTGTTGTTGTTGTTGTTGTTGTTGCAATTGTCATTGTTTTAGCTGGCCCGGGCTGAGTTTGAAACCACCAGCTTTGGTATATGTGGCTGGCACCCTACCCACTGAGCTATGGGTACTGCCTTGACTGTACATTTTTAAGACTGCATTTTTAATCGTTCTTTCTTACTTTCCTCACATCACTTGTTCAGACTGTTTTGTGCTGCTATAAAGGAATACCTGATACCAGGTAATTTATAAAGAAGTTTATTTTGCTCACAATTCTGCAGGCTGAGAAGTTCAAGGGCACAGCCATGGCTTCTGGTGAGAGCTTTTATGCTGTGTCACAACACAGCAGAGAAGGTCAAAGGGGAAGCAGACATGTGAGAAGAGGGCTAAACAGAAGGAAGAACCTTGTTTTATTTATTTATTTATTTTTTTTTTTTTTCTGTGTTCCAATAAAACTTTATTTACAGAAGCAGGAAGGGAACTGGATTTGGCCAATAGGCCATAAGAACCTTGTTTTATAACAACCATGCTCTCCCTGGAACTAATCCATTCTTGGAAGAACTGGTCTATTCTTGTGAGAGTGAGAACTCACTTATTACTGTGAGAACTGCACCAAACCAATCATGAGGGATCTGCCCTCATGACCCATGACCTCCCACTAGGTACCACCTCTCAATACTGCCACACTGAGGATTAAATTTCAACGTGAGTTTACGTGGGGACAAAAAACCACATCCCAATCACAGCATCACTTTTTAAAAAGTTTCCCTTCTATCTGAAGTTATTCTCTGCATCAGGATCTGGATCCTATCCCTTCCAGCTCCTTCAAACCTTTACTGTGCTTAAAACACTCTGTATATTAACTGATTTCAGTCAGTATTTAAACATGTTTAATTTATTTCTGTATTAGGGATGCTACACACACACTTGATCCTTTATATTCCTTTATTTGACATCCTATTTTCACCTAAGAATCTAGAAAAAGGTATTCCACACTCACTGTTTCTATTGCCTTATTTCCTCCCACTTCTCAATCCAAGTAAAAGGGTTTGTGGCCACACCACTCTGCTGAGATAGCTCTCACTGAGTTCCATGGTGCTAACTCTTTTTGGAAAGTCTTCTCAACTCATTTCCTATGTGACTTGTAAAGCATTTACTTTGTTGATCCCTCTCTGTGGTCAGCAAAGCTTCCTCAAACTCTTTCTTCCCCATGATACCAGGAGAATACTTTCTCCAGTATTTACTCCTACATCTCTGGACTCTCTTTCCTCCTCCTCTGACTCTATTTCTTTCATGTGGGTGTTCCCTGGGATTTTTCCTTGGTTCTTTCTGCTTCTCATTTATACTATTTTGAAGCAGTCTAACTCACTGCTTATGTCAACACCATCTGTTTTTTTCAAACATTTGGAACCTAATGGTATAATGACACACTAGGACCAATTATTATTTTTTGATACATCCATTTGGTACAAATTTATGGGGGTACATGTGAAATTCTGTTACATGCATAGAATGTGCAATGATCAATTCAGGGTATTTAGAGTATCTGTTATCCAAGTATTTATCATTTCTATGTGTTGGATACATTTCAAGGAGGACCAAAAATTTTTTTTTTGAGGCAGAGTCTCACATTGTCACTCTCAGTAGAGTCCCATGAGCCTCACAGCTCACAGTAACTTCAAACTCTTGGGTTCAAGTGATTCTCTTGCCTCAGCCTCCCAAGTATCTGGGACTATAGGCACCTGCCACTGTGCCTGACTATTTTTAGAGACGAGGTCTCTCTCTGTCTCAGGCTGGTCTCAAACCCGTGAGCTCAGGCAATCTACCTGCCTCAGCCTCCCAAGTGCTAGGATTACAGGTGTGAGCCACTGCGCCCAGCCCAGGACTACCAATTTTTTAATTAAAATTTTGTAAAATAAAAAATGCAAAATTATATCTAATAAAATAGTGACAATTGTTTCATGACAGAGAGTGATTACTTCCCTTATAACCTTTCTGCACCACATCTCTATCTGGCTCAATGTTGAATAGCTTGAGTTTTAGGTAAAGTTCTAAATTTATCTGCTTCTTTTGTTTCCTCTTTATTTATACTAATTTAGTAGGTTCTAACTCACAAATTTGGGAAGTAGGAATGGTAGCAAGTATTTTCTCTATTTACCAGATAAGTTTTGGATACTTGATTAAGCATAGACTAGAAATTATGAAGGGTATTCTAACTAAAAATTAATGTGTTGTCAGATTGTAACCTGAATAAGCACAAATAGAAGGATGAATGTTTTAGCTTGGTAAATAGCATCAAATAAATTGTTGGTCTATCTGTTGGTTATATTCCTTTCTGAGAATATTTTCTCATATTCTGATGCAGTACTTGGAGGTGATTCTAAAATACACTCTATGATATATTAACGACTTCTTTAAAATTTCAGATTAATATGAAGGTACAAAAGATTAGGTTATAATGTTTGCATTTATTAGGTAAAGTCCCTGTTGTAGTTGTGTCCCGCACCCAGGAGGTGTGCCAAAAACCCTTACATTGTGCCCATTTGGTGCGAGCACACCAATACCCCTTTCATCATTGACTTCTATTTAAGCGGCAAAGATAATCATCCAGTGACAAAAAAGAGTTAGCTCAGCTCAGTGCCCATAGCTCAATGGTTAGGACACCAGCCACATACACCGGGGCTGGCAGGTTTGAACCCAGCCTGGGCCTGCTAAACAACAATGACAACTACAACAACAACAAAAAATAGCTGGGCTTTGTGACGGGCGCCTGTAGTCTAGCTATTTGAGAAGCTGAGGCAAGAGAATCTCTTAAGCCCAAGAGTTTGAGGTTGCTGTGAGCTGGATACCACGGTATTATACCAAGGGTGACACAGTAAGACTCTGTCTCCAATAATAATAATAATAACAATAATATAAAATAAAATAATAAACTCTTGGTATTGAGAATTTTGAATCACAATTTAGTCCTCATAAGGCATCTTATCTTATTCTTAATGGAAAAGCATTATCTTTGGTTCTAAAGTGACATGATATAATTGTTGAGTATATTTCTAAGTAACTCAACTTAAGCAAGCCACTTAGAATCAGACAGTCTTTACTGGTATTATTTGTGATAAAGAGATATTGTTATCTCAACCATCATTTTAAGTTCTTGTGTGACCAACTTCCCCAGACTGCTAGCTTAATTCGAAATGGAAAAACAGGCTTGAAATGATATATATACAGTGACCACAGCTGAGTTGTCTTCACTATCTTTACTAAAAGGGAAGTATTGTTATTCCTAGTTTATAGATGATAAAACTGAGGCTTAAAGAGGTTAAGTGACTTCACCATTGATCATAATAAAGTGGGACTTGACCTTCATCATTCTGACTCTAAGTGCTGCTCTTTAACCATGCCCTAAGCCGTATCTTATGAGAGCCTCAGTGCATGTGGCCAAAGTTATCTTCTAAAACTTAAATCTGACTGTTCCTTTCTTCTGCCTAAAATCTCTCCATGTCTCTCCATATCCCTTGGGGGAAAATACAAACTCCCTGTCATTCATAAAAATCTAGGTCCTGCTTCCTTCTTTGTTCTAATTACATAGTAGTCACATAACAAATTGCTCCAAATCTTAGCATTATAAAACAACCATTCATTATGCTTATGGCTTCTTTGGGTCAGAAATTCAGAAAGGACACAAAGAAGAAGGCTTATCTCTGCTCCATTCAGCATTAACTAAGGCAGCTTGGATCATTTAAGGTCTATTCACTCATACATCTGGTGGATGATGCTGGGAAGCCTCCAACAGCTGAAGCTAAAACAGCTGGGGGTCCTCAAGCTTCTCTCTCTCTCTCTCTCTCTCCATCTCTCTCAGTGTGGGGTCTCCATCACGGCAGCAGCAGAGCTTCCAAAGTCTATATGCCTAGAGAGGCAGAAATATTGGTAAACAAATCTTTAGAGAGGCAGAAATGTTGGTAAACTAACCTCTAAAGTCACAAAGAACCAGTTTCTGCTGCATATCTTTTACAAGAAACAAATCACTAAGATTGGCCCCATATTCAAGAAGATTCTATGGATTCTATAATCCTGTGTGGGAGAAAGAAGCCAATCAAATAGTCCCACAAATACGTATGTATAATAAGTAATATGAGACAGGGGAGTTGTGATGGCATAGATCAGAATGTCTGAACTGGTATGAGGGAGATTTGAGCTGCCAACCAGTCTGTCTGTCCTGCAGGCATCAAAGATAGATGGGTGTGTGTGTAGCAGGACTCTAATGATTATTTTCTTCACTATTTCTCTCTCTTGCTTTCCATATTTGAAGACAAAGATGGTGCCTTATTAACTCTGATATCCCCTACATCTAGCATAGTGCTTGATATGCAAGCAAGCTCAATATTTGTCAAAAAAGAAGAAAGTATGTTGGGGAACAAGAGTGACATTTGAAAGAGATTTCCTTCCATTTAGGTAGATAGGGAAAGTCCCCCATCTTTTCTATTTCTGTGACAAGGTCCTAGAAAGGGTGCTGACATTACTTGGCATGGTTTTTTGAAATAGCCAACAGAGGAGTGTTTGTTCTCTTCCTGGTTGAACTGACCTTAGCAAAACAAGTAAATTTTCTCTTTCATGTTCTAGATCTTTTCTTTCTCTGTCCCTGTGTAATTTTAAAGCATGGCCCCAATCCTCTCTGACACTCCTGTAATTGAAAGGTGAAATCTATGGCCCTACCCCTTGAATCTGGGCTCTATGACTGCTTGGCCAGTTAAATATGACAGAAGTGATGTTATGCTAGTTTCTGAGCTTAGGCCTGAAGAATTGGAAGCTTCCACTTCTTGTCACTTGCAATGATATCTGTCAATTCATACTGTGAGGAAGCCCAAGCCACCCCGAAGAGAGGAACCAATGGCCAGTACCAACTTGCCAGCTATATAAATGATTCATCTCAGAAGTAGATTCACTGGCTCAAGTCAAGCCACCCTAGGTGGCATCACATAGAGCAAAGACAAATAGTTTCATAAGCTAAAGGATTGCTACATTTAAAGCCATTAAGTCTCACTGATTTAGTATGTAGCAAGAGATAGCCAGAACATCCCCTTCTTTGAATCTTCTTTCCCTCTTCTTTCTCTTCCTCTTAGTTTCACTTGCTTTTCTCCAAATCTGTCTTACAATCAATGCATATTTTCTACTTCTTGGAAAAGGATACACTTAATATTATTATTTTTATAAAATGATGAAGATCTATATTGTTAAATTCTGTGTGGACTGAGTAGAAGCACAGTAAATTTTATTTAATTGGATCAGATTGATTTTAGTTATTTTAACCAGTTTTCTATTTTTTTTTTTTTTTTTTTTTGAGACAGAGTCTCATTCTGTTGCCCCAGGCTTGAGTGCTATGGCATTGCATCTCACAACAATCTCAAACTCCTGGGCTCAAGCGATCCTCTTGCCCCAGCCTCCCGAGTGGCTGGGACTATGGGCACCTGCCACAATGCCTGGATATTTTTCTATATTTAGTAGAGATGGGGCGTCACTCTTGCTCAGACTGGTCTCAAACTCCTGAATTAAAGCAATTCACCTGCCTTGGCCTCCCAGAATGCTAGGATTATAGGCATGAGCCACCATGCCCAGCTGACTTTCTATTATTTTTAATAAAAGGTGTACAGACCACTTCCAAGACCTACCAAATCAGATATTGTAGAGTAGGGCCTGGAAAACTACATTTTTAATAGG
Source organism: Loris lydekkerianus (assembly GCA_963574355.1). NCBI lineage: Eukaryota > Metazoa > Chordata > Mammalia > Primates > Lorisidae > Loris > Loris lydekkerianus. The sequence continues at coordinate 8,976 of CAUYPK010010265.1, forward strand.
CTTCCCTGGTAATTTTAACATATACCAAAGTTTGAAAACCTTGTCATAGCAGTTACTTAAAATTCCATTGGAATAAAGGTTTTATGAAATTTAAATTTTAAAAGACTATAAATGCTATAAAGCTTTTAGTGTGGAGCCTGGCATATTATAAGAGGGCAATAAATGTCAGCTATTGTTATCATCATCAATATCATCATTGTTATTTTTAAAGGGTATCTTTGAGTTTGGGAGATATCATACTCATGTGTCTTTGGAGATAAGCCAGGGTTTTTGGTATGCTTATGTGCTTATTAAATTCACTTTTAAAAAACAGATGAGGAAACTGACACTCAGAGAGGTTAAGTAACTTACACAGAATCAGGCTATTCACTACACTACTCTTATTAAAACAGAACACCATAGGGAGTTGTTATTTTTAAATAAAAAGTATTGAAAGAAAATGGGATGCTGTTAACCCTAAGTTAATTAGTAAGTTTCAATGTCAAAGCATCCCATTTTCTCAGCATTCAGCCTAATTCACATTTAATAATATAGACTGAATGTTTTCTACTCAAACAGACACCCATAATAGCCACATCCAGAGGAAAATAAGTTGGGGTGTGTGTTGAATTTTCTTTAAAACTGCTGCAGTACATATTCTTCTATATTAGAGTAGGATGTTAGGTCTCTCATACTTCCAGAGGAAACCGGGGAAATTTGGTCAAGTGTTTACTAGAATTTCCTTGAGGTCATCTTCCAAATATATGAAGATCTTCTGTCTGGGGTTTTCTGAAGAGTACCAGTTTCAATAATTTACTCTGTCTTTCAGAGCATGTACTAGATGTCTATGCTTGCACATATATGTGTGTACTGGTGCCAGGTGGTACACACTCTGAAGAACGTTTTGCCTAATCTTACTTAGGTCTTCTGGCGATAACTCCAGCCCTCCACCTGATGCCTGGAGCGAAGAACATTCTGAACTGTGGCAACAACTGCCTACCTGATTTAATAAGCAAATTATCACATCAACAATCCTTGCTTAGTAACTGAAAAGATTGGTGAGGATTAAATTAGTCAGTATAAGAAAGCTGAATAACTTTTGGCACATTGCAAGCATTATATAAATGATAGATGCTTTACTATTATTTTTATTATTAATTATTATTATTTGTAAAGACATCACATCACTAGGCAACTTTTCTCTTGGTTCAGACCTATAGCTAAAGATGCAACTAAAAGATTATGGAAATCTGGCTAAAGCCAGGAAAACCTGATTATTTCCTAAGTAAGAGATCAGGATCTTTTCTATTCACCTCTGAATCTTCAGAATTTTGCATCATGCCTAGTCTGGTACATGATATGTGTTCAGTAAACTGTTGAATAAATGATGGCTCCTACTTGTTGATTATTAAGTTTTTTTCTTGTGTTTTGAACTTCTGCTTCAAGTTTAAAGGGACAAGAAAGCTCTTTAATTGATTTGGGCTAATTAGATTCTCTGTCACTGAGTGTGCCTATTTTCTTTCTCTTTTTCATTCTTTGAAGCAGCAACAAAATTCATCTTCTTGGTTTACCCCCCCACATCCATAAAGGTATACTTTATAAATAAAAATTGTATATATTTATAATGTTTTGATATATGTATACATTGTCAATGATTAAATCAAGCTAATAAACATATTACCTCACATACTTATCAATTTTCCATTTTTTATCTCTTGTTAGAAGACATTGAAGGAGAAAATGGAAAATAAATAGAACCAGAAGCCATGAAAGAGGGTGAAACAGCTCACTACAAACTTTATAGTCTAAAGACTTTTGACTCACCTTTGAAGTGTATTTAAATGATAAAAATAAAATGTCTGTACTAACCAGGATGTGATTACAGAGACATCATCTATTAAAAAAAAAAAAAATCTCCTGCTCTCTCTCCTTTCTGGGAAAGAGTGTAGGCATGTAATTGCAACACTCAAATATCACCCAGCTCAATGTTTTGCTGTGCTACAGAGCTCAGGCTCAGTTCTCAGCAAAATCTTATGGAACTAAATGTCAGACTTGATTACAAGATTGAACCACTGGATGTTGGAAATCCATGTGATTTCATTACCTAACCTAAATACATTACATGGTATTTTGCAATGTAAAAATACAAACATTTTCTATAAGCTCGTTTCTGTTATGCATTAGTTTATATCAAATTAAAGATTTTGTAGAAATGAATTGTGATGAGTAATAAATCCCTAGAGCCTTTGACAGGAGTAGGAGTTTCCAACCTGTTCATCTGCCATGTTCCAGATCAGGAACATAGATTAATTCTACTTTGTTTTCCTCAGAATATCACTTGGGGAGATGCTTTTGCAGTATTTATTTAGAAATAAATAAATTTCCCCCAGGCTGTAGTCAAACTAAGAAAAATAACTGCTGTGTTCTAACTCCTAGTAGAGCTGCCTTCCCTCTCCTTCCCCCTTTAGTCCCACCATGGTCCATATGTACAGATCTTTGCTGAATGCCTTGAGATGTGGGCAGGAGATGAGGAGATTGTTGGTAAAAATAAAGGAATCTACCAATGGTTCTTTTCAAAGCAGATGGCCTGCAAAGAGCTGTGCATAGACTTGCATGTCCAAAGATTTTATTCTATAAATTGCCTTTTGAAACTTAGATATCTAAATAAAAATAACAAAACAAAAATTGACAGTAAAAATATATTTCCTTGCCTCCTGATTCAAGAAACCCTCAGGAAAGAAGTATGATTTACTCTAATAGAGTGGGTTATCAGTACAATGAAAAAACATATGCGTCAGATGGTTTTTGCAATGTAAAAATTACCCTGAAACTTAACACCTTAAAATAATCAGCTATTTCACTCTTGATTCTATGGGTTGGTGAGGAGGTTCTCCTGAACTGGTCAGGGTATACTAATCTCTGCCAATAGGTTGGCTAGAAGCTGGATGATTTAGGACAGCCTCACTCACATAGTTAGTATTTGGTAGGGCAATGATGGTGACTGAGCCAGCTGTTTCATTATTCAGCAGGCCAGCCCTGGGCTGGTCCCAGGAATCTAAGAGTGTGAGAGCAGAAGCTGCAAGGCTTCTTGAAACATAAGCTGATAATTATACATTACCTCCATTGCATTCTTTGGTCCAAGCTTATCACAAGATTCAAAGGATGGTTAAGTAGATTCTATTTCTTGAAGATAGGAGCCACTATTGTGGCTGGTTTTGCAATCTCCCAGATGGGGTGTAAGCATAATGAATGGCAGTCTAATCACAATTGTGCCAAACAAGTGCACTGATGGAGACAGAAGTGTGATGGTGGCAAGAGTACTGGAAACTTGACTCCAAAGGCTAGGGTCTTAGAAAAGTTCCTGCCATGAATTACTTCCTGACCTTAAATAAATACATTCTACCTCTTAGGGCCTCAATTTAACCATCTCTAAAACAAGGAATTGTATAAAATTATCTCTGAAGGTTCCTCCAGGTTTCTAAGGACTGTAAGAAGGTAATACACTCTAATTTTTAAAGACAAGATTTTCTACTTCTAAGGATTGCAAGGAGGTGGTGCAAAATTCTAAACTTTTTTTATGACTCTAATTTTGGGGAAAATATCATATGTCATGATTACAACCATCACAAAGTATGTTTATGAAAAGAATTATTTTAAAATGAATGGCAGGATGGTAGGATTTGGTGCTTTTAAAATTATTTCAGCACGGGGAGGAGACAAGATGGCAGACTGAACCCAACTTTCCACAGAGGCTCCCGTCCAGAAGGAGAGTTAAGGACAAAAATTTAGTAAGTAACCTGGAGGATTCGAGCTGTACCAAGAGAGAAGGTTGAAGAACACACGTCAACACTGCTGAGGCGAGCTGAGACCACAAGGATGCAAACAAAAGCAAAATGGCTCACTTCTAGATATTCTGAAGCCACACCCCCTGTCTCCCTGGGCAACCAGAGGAGGCCACCCATGAGTAAAGGATTTGCCTGATGCTGCTCACAAACCCAGAAAGCTTCCAGGTCAGGGCCTACTCAGAGTGGTAATCAAATACAAACCTCCAGAGGCAAAGACATTTGAACTCAGAATGGCCTGTCTTCTGCAGGCAATTTTAGCAGAAACAGAGACAGAATTCTGCAAAGTTGTCCTGTTCTGTTCTGTTCTATTCTGTTCTGTTAGCAACATCAATCAGGGGTGGGGCTAAGCCTGAGTGGACACCCCCCCATGTTCATCAAGCACCCAAGGATGTCAGGCCTCACCTCCTCCTGCTAGATAGCAACAGACTGCAGAGGCCTAGCAGATTTCCTTGCGATTCAGGCAGGTGCAAACCCCTGGAGGATCTCTTCACTATAGGCAACTGGGTCAGCCATCTGCAGAGACACCAGTGACTGGGTCCGAAGGAGGGGCAAAGAGGGGAAGGATACATCAACCTTCCCAGGCTGATCTATTTGCTGGGTTGCTCCTCCTGACTCCACACAGCACTGGAGTAAGCCATATCAGAGTAGCCACCAGACCCCTGTGATCCAGTCCCCAGAGACCTCTTGAACTCTCCCACCTGAGACAGGAGCCGATTGAGACAATTGATTTGGACCTTCTGAACTGAACCAATAGACTGAGGACTTTTCAGGCGGTGCCCTGGGGGTGCAGTTGTAGGAAAGTTTGATTTTCTTTTTCCAATTGGTGCCAGAGGTGGGCTGGCGGGGTGACTTAACCACTGGTTTTTCCCTGTAGCTGAGACTTCAACCCAGAATAAATGTTACACTAGGGTCGAACAGAAACCAGCTGAAAACAAGACAGAACCACTTAGCCCCACCACACCAGACAGGGCCCCAGTTTCTCAGGCCACAACACTGTACGGGCCTCAAGAAAGCCCCAGGGGAAAAATCAAAGGGAGTAAAATAACCATGGGGTGGAATCAGTGGAAAAACTCTGGTAACATGAATAACCAGAATAGATCAACCCCC
>CAUYPK010010269.1:0-33121 GCA_963574355.1 Loris lydekkerianus
TAACATTCTGTAAGTGATAGAAAATGTTGTCTTGTGCAGACAGCGTCATGAGTCTTGACAATCTAAATTTAGTCATTTCAAAGCCTGAAAGCTGCATTATTTTCATCCTAACACAGGATATAATTTAGTGAACAAAATTGAGTTTGTCAAATGAGTATCAATCAGGTGGATTTGGCTATCATTTCAAAATTGGAATAAATTTACAAATTTAGCAGTACTAAACTATATACTTAGACTAAAATTTTGTGTTTGGTAAGTTATTTTTTCTACATTAGAAACGTCACATAGGGAATTACATTCCAGATTTAAAGAAATGAGTGGAAAGGATACAAACCATTAATGTGTAACAGGTTATTATTCATACTTGGAAAGCTTGGAAAGCACCTTATATCATTAAGAAAATTAAGATCAGTGCCTTAAAAGACAGACTGAAAGGTATGCCGTAGCTTAATGTTTATAATTTGTTCTTTCACATTAAGGAAGGTAAAGATTGGTCTGAAGATGTAACTGTTGATAATGAGTAGTAGTAAACCTGCTTTGAGATTCCATACTGTTAATATTTAATTGAAAATTATCTACTTTATTTCAGAGCTGAGAAACTTAAGCTAAAGAATACAAAATAAAAACTTCACATATTGAACCTCCCAACATTTTTCTTAGGGTTGCTGGACAGTATAGAGATAAAATTGATTGCATTTTCCTTTGTACTTCAAAAAAGTATCCTTAACTATTTTGTAACTTGAAAGGATTTTCACCAAGCTATCTTGAAAAATAACTTCTTTCATGGGGTAAGAAGGAAATAAGTTGTTATAGGTTAATTTACAAACTGTTCAAGTGAGACAATCATTTTAAGTTTTCAGACAGCAAATAAGACCAGTGTGATTTCAGAAAACTTAAGAATTTTTGATCAGATTGTAAATTTTTGATCATTGCCTTGGATGAATAGACTGTGCTTTCTCTTTTTCTTCTTTCTCTCTTTGTTTTTTCTTGGTTTCAGTCCCATAGTATAACAAGCCATGCATTCTTTCATTTCTATAGTTTTGTAAAGCACTAGTTTTTGTTTTGTTTTGTTTTTCCTCAGTTTGAGAAGGTTGCTTCTCCCTTGCCTTTGACAGATTGGTTAGTTCAGAGGCCTTAATTAGTTTGAAATGAGATTTGTTTTTCCAGGTCTTTTTGTTGTTGTTGTTGTTGTTGTTGTTGTTAGAATGTCTTTAGCCTGTAGTAGCTGAGGTTAGTACTTGGTTTTCAATATTTTATAGTAGGAAGTGACAGATGTCTTTGGTTCATTTCATAAATGATACTTTGCATTTAATTAAAGGTTCTTAAAATGAACAGTTACTGTTGCTTTGCTACTTGCTGGTACAGCGAGTTTGTTTTACTTGCACACTTGTACATATACCTAATGTTTTCACGTGCCTTGTTTAAACATCTCTGGCTACAAAGGTTTTGGGGGAAATTTTGGTTTACCTCACATTTTTGTTTCCATTTGTAGTAACAATCTAGGGACCTCACAAAATTTATCATGGTGCCATGGCTGTTTTTCGTGACAGCTGTAAGATTCATTTGACATATACAAAATTTCCATTTTTCCCAAGGTGGCAAAAATTAGCTACAATGATGTAATTGTCATTTACCTGGGTTCCACACAGAGTGTCAACACATGGAGCAAGTTTTGTGAAAGTGTAACTTGAAGTTTCTTCTGTAATCTTGAGCACTGCTGTAACAGTAAAAGCATAATACAAAATTGGAGTTCGCAAGTTTGCAGACACGCTCTTGAAACAACTCACAGCCTTTTCACTCTTTTTCCTCTTCCTTTAGCAGGTAGTGTCTTGAGCCATTAATAATTTGGGGGTTCTTTTTTTAAATTTAGAAGGTATACAGAAACCTTTTCAGATTTTTTATCTGATTTGTTCATGCAGATGTACTTCTATCAAATACCCTATTTTACCTTACAGATACTTGTTGCACAGGCAGACGCTGCTGTATTTAGAAATTTCTATTTTAGTTCATTAAAAACTGCAAAACGAATCTGTATCATGTACCAAACTGATTTAAAATAAATTTATATGTTAATTGAAAAAAATAATAATAAAATAAAACATGGAGAGACAGGAGAGTACAGGGAGGGGGCACCTGTATCACCCTAAAGGTCACAGCTCTCACAGTTCCAGCCAAACACCTCCTGCTGAGCGTGCAGCCTCTTGGGCACAGCAGAGCCATGGCTGGGCAGGCTCTGGCCCCTCTGCAGGGCCCGACACTCCCAAACCCTTGGGCCCTGTGTCCTATTGGTCACCTATAGAAGAGACCTGCCTCTCAGCTGTGCCACCCTCTCACCTTCACCTTCTCCCTGTCACCAGCCATCCTCTCTGCACCTTCTAACTGAGATGCAGGCATCTGCAGGCACTCCCCAGGCCCATGGCCCACTGTCATCCAGAGAACCACTCCCTCTCTGAAATGACCCATCCTCTGTGGCAACCTTGACTGGTTCCTTGCCCTCCTGACCTCTACCTCTCTGTACTGCACGTGATCCCTCTGCCCCCAACCACATCCTGAGCCTGCCACACCCTAACACAATCCAAACCTCACTCCCTCACCAACTCTCTGGATGCTTACGCGTTATGGACGCAGAGCTCCCCTGTCATCATGACCCCAGCAGGACCTCACACCCCACCCATGGCCTGTCTCCACTTTCTTACAAGTGTTGACCCCACTGCCTGACCCCTAGACCACTCTCATTCCAACATGGCACTTTTGTGTTGTGTGTCACATCTCAGGATCACACTCTTGAGGAATGAAGTGTCTGTTCCCATCCTTTATACTGAATACCACTGGGAGAAAATTCACCACAGGGCTAGTTGGCACCCACATAAGTTAATGCCCACATCCTCAACTGAAGAGGCCTTGGAGAGGAGAGACCTTGGAGTGGTGCCTCAATGCTGGGCACAACTTTTTAATGCAAAGTTCAAGAGAAGCAAGAAAATCAAGTTTCTAATTGGTAGGCAATTTTATTAAAAAAAAAAAAAAATTAAAGGAGGAATCTTGAAGCTACAATGGTGATTAGCTGCCAGAACTGTGAAGATACAAGATTTTGACTGATGCCTAAAGGGCTAAGCTGCTTCAGGCCAGGTGGGGATGGAGGTGAGGCCTCGGTCTTAGGCATGGGGAGAGCTGGAATCTGCTCCCATATATGGCAGGAGCTGCAGAAGCCCACCCCCACCCCTAACCTCCAACTCCATAAACCAGAATAAGGAACCTCATGCCTAGTCAGGGACACAAAAGGACACAGCTCAGAGGAGGGCTACTTGCCCTGGGCACCTACAGGAAATCACAGCCCCAAGTCTATACTGAGTTGGTGCAGAAAATCTGAGCTGAACTGATACAATTATAATCTACCTACAACTGATAGAATCTGCCCAGGTCCAGCAAAATCAAACATGAAACTGTCCTTGTGGAGACACCTTCCCCATCTAGAGTAACTGGGACTGTCTTGGAAACCATTTCCTGCTGGAGAGGAGCTCAGAGGAAAAGCTCCCAGGTATCTAACCCACGTGAGTCAGTAGATACAAAAAACAAGAATATTCTGGTCCCAGAAAATTAGAGATAATAAGGGTGGTGCTCATAGCTCAGTGGGTAGGGCACTGGCCACATACGCCAATGCTGGTGGGTTTGAACCCGACCCTAGGCCAGCTAAAACAACTGCAACAACAACAACAAAGTAGCCGGGTGTTAATGGCGGGTGCCTGAGTCTGAGCTACTTGTGAGGCTGAGGCAAGAGAATCTCTTATGCCCAAGAGTTTGAGGTTGCTGTGAGCTGTGACATCACAGCACTCTATCTGGGGCGACAGCTTGAGACTCTGTCTCAATAGAAAAAAGAAATTAGAGATAATAAGACAATCTAAAAGGGGCATTCAAATACATGCATGTAAGGTGTTCAAAAAAGATAAAGGAAGGAATAACCAGCAAGAACAGCTAATTATAATAAAGACAGAGTTTGTAAAAAAGAGAAAAAGAGAGCTTTGTATCTTCCTCTCCTCCCATCCCCCACACCCCTGCGGGTATAGCCTGAGTTGGCCAATAATCCTGGCCACAGAGTGAGTACCAATAGGGGGACCCATCAGCCATCTGCAGGGGGACCAGGGGTCTGAGGTTCCCGGGGCTGGACAGGGGATCCTGACAGGCAGGCTGAGCAGGGTGGACACCCACCCATCTGGGAGCAGATTCCAGCTCTCTCCATACCTAAGTTGGAGGTTGGGGGGAGAGGGGGCTTCTGCAGCTCCTGCCATATATGGGAGCAGATGGATGGGGCAAGCGTGTTCTTGGGTGGTTGGGACAGGTGTCATGCTCCGGCACCAGGAAGTCCTCACTCAGGTCTGGAGTTCTGGCAGCACTCAGGCTGGGTATCTCCCATAGGTTTGACTCCTTTTGTAACACAATGACTATTTCTAACCTCCCAAATGCCACCTGAGCTACTTCACCCCATACCTGGCCTAGCGTCTCACCTCCTGCTAAATACACAAGCTCCCCAGGAGAGCTGGGAGGATGCCCTGCCTGTTCCCATGTGCCCTCCATCTCTGCTCCTTCCTCTAAAGACACTGAGGGGGGGATGGGGAGTGAGGGAGAGCTATCTTTGTTTTTCTTCCTAACTAAAGTTAAGTCTGCATTCAGGCCAGGCTTCCCTCCTCCGCCTCTCGTCACACACCCCATCCACTTTTCCTGTGTCACCTGCCTCTTTTAACTGTCCCCAAGGACCCAGTCCTCAGAGCACATCCACCCTCCCACATACCTCCCTTGGCCCTTGCCTTTCCAGTCCAGCCCTCCCACATTGCCCACACAAACTCTCTGCCTTCCTCCCATCACTCTGCCCAGCAGCTGGTGGGCCCTCACCTGTGCTCAGCCCGTAGCCTTTGAACCTGCCCAGGCTGTCTCCTGCAAATGCCCCCTGCCCTGCCTTTCCCAGTGTGACTTTGTGCTCCCTCTTGAATGCCCTTCTCTTCTCCATGGGCAGCCATCGTGCACATCTGTGGCTCAAATACTAGCCCTGGTTCCACTCCAATCCTCCCCTGAATTCCAAACCCTTCTCTCTAACTGCTCCCTTTGCTGTAGTCTGAGGTCCTGTTGCCCAGAAACAGAGCCTGAGAAAAGGGTGGGTGGTGCTCCTCAGGAAGTAGGCCAGGGAGGGAGGAGGGAACGTGGGCAGAGAAGCCAGCAGGACCCAGGAGCCCCACAGAGAGGTCCTGGGTCCACTGAACCAAGCCAGGGGCCTAGGCCTTTCTCCCGTGGGCACCCTGCAGACACAAAGTTGGAAAGTGGGGGATTCCAGGCACTGCCTGGTCTCCCACATCTCAAGGATGTTCCTCAGGGGAAGGTGGCAGGATCAGCCCTTCAGGAGCAAAACTCATACACCAGAGAATGAAGGGTGGGACCTATGCAGGGCCCGATAGGATCCATCACAGATAAGAGACTCAGCATGGCCACAATTGGCCCTCCATCCACACCCTTGCAGGACAGAAGCTGGAAGTTACCTCCACCCCTGCTCCACACACCCCACCCGCCATCTCTCCGCCTTCCCTTCCCCCTTTACCCTGGATTCCCTGCTTCCCACCCCACCTGTAGTCCAAGGCCACACTCACCTGTCTCCTCCTCATTCCTCTCCTGGTCTCCCCCCAGTTTGCTCTGCACTGCCGTGGGCTTCTGGAAAATGCCCCCACCATGCCTTCCTCCTCCTTGCCATCAGTACCACTTCAGTGTCCTCAGACTCATCTCAGCCCTTCCTCCAAGCCTACCAGGGTCACTCATCACCCAGCCCTGCCACCCCACCTGCTCCCTTCCCTGTTGACTGTGCAGCCATGCTCAGGGGATCCTGCCCCGCCTCTCCTGCTGGGACCTGTGCATGTGTCTTTCCTCCTCTGTGTGACATTTATTTAAGGGACATCTACCACTTGGGAGGAGCAGGCTGGACACCGTGTACATGCTCCACCCTGTGCACACACGCCCAGTCTCACACACACACCCTCAGTCCCCATGTACACATGTTCCACCCTATGCACACACCCTGTCCCATACATACCCTCCATTCCCACGTGCATGTGCTGGATCCTGTGCACACACGCCCTGTCCATGAGCACACTCGCCCCATCCCCATCCAAACATGTGCCACACCAAGTCTTCCCTGCCTCCCCTTCATCTTTCTGCCACCCCCATTTGCTTCCCCCGACAAGCCTTGTGATTCCTATGATCCCTCGGGGCCCAGTGGAAGGTCTTCCTGCAGAGACCCCATACCCCTCTCTCTGTGCTCACCTCCAGCCAGCAGGACGGTGTTGACAGAATATGCACTCCAATAGAGCCAGGAGGGCACAGCCAGCAACTTGCACTCGGCTCAGGCTCAGGCATGTGGAGACGTCCATCATTCTGTCACTCAGGACTGTGCCATGTGGCTGGGGATCTCCAGAACCCCACAGGAAGGTGGCTCAGCTAGGTCCCAGGAGGTGGGAGCTTCCACCATCCTCCTTGTCTCCAGAGCCCTCCCAAGTGGGAAGAAGGGTGATTTCTCCAGTGAGGACCCAGCACACAAGTTCTGTCTGGGTCCAAGGCCAGTGCCATTCAGCAGGGCTGGGGATGCAGTGTGGCTTCAGTACCCTCTTCCAGCCTGGCTTGGTGACATCATGTGGCCATCGTCAGCTGGGTAATCCAGGGGAATGGATGGACCAGAAACCCAAGGTCAGTCCTGCCAGTCACCCCAAGGCCACCCAGGAGGGGAAAACAGCCTCAAGGCAGAGTGGGTGGGTGAAGGGTTCCAGGATGTGAGGATGCAACTTTACACCAGAACCCCTTGGCAACCTGAGACATGATAGCTGATACCAGGGTGGTCAGCTGAGCCAAGGAAGGGGGCAGGTCTCAGGGCTCTGGTCTCTGGGCTGTAAGATTTAAAATGTGCCCAAGTGATCCCGAAAGGCAGCCAGAGTCCAGAACCACTGATGGGGAGGGGGAAGGGGGGCTGCCTGGGGAGCAGTTCCAGGGAACAGTGAGGATGGCAGAGGAGAGACCAGAGGGCTGGTGAGGGGCACTGGCTATCCCTAAAGTCAGGTGAGTAAAGAGTGTCAAAAAGAAGGTGGGGCAGGTGAGGACAGTGGGGGAAAGCCCCTGAGGGACCAGGCCTCTCCTGGCCTCACTGGGTGGCTGCACTGTGGACTTCAGAGGGCTGTGTCTGCTGTTGTCTCTGCACCACGCTCTGGAGCCTGTCTAAGTCTCGGAGCTGGGATTTCTCTCTGGACTCTTCCAGGACCCTCCCTACTGTGGTTGCTTCCAGGGGACCCATCTCAGGTCACCCCCGCAGTAGACTTTGGCCAGACCCTTCTGGAAGAGACCCAGTCCCCAGACTCACTGTCCCTAGACCCCCATACTCACGGCCCAGCATGGGCCATAAGTACACAAACACACACATACACACAAACAGTGCAAGGAGCAGCTAAGCTCCTGGCCCACAGGGCTCCCTGGGAGGGGTGGGGATTCCAGGTGCTCAAAGACCTGGAGGAGCAGGCCTTTCACCAGTCCAGGGGACCAAAGGTGGCTGCCATCATTCTCTTTGGAAGGCATCTCCCAGCACTGTATACAGCACAGCACCCCAGTTCTCTGGGCAGCCTTTGGGCAGTGGCTGCCTGCCCGGGGCAAGGCTGCCTCCCCTGACCTCTGCCTGCTGGCCCAGCTCCACGCTTACCCACATCTGCCCACACTTCCAGAAGAAAGAGCCTGGGGCCGCAGTGTTCTTGGAGCAAAGAGCACTGGGCCTGGGTCAGAAAACCCAGTGTTTTGCATCCAGGACAATTCTTAACCTGTTACCTCCAAGGTTTCACTGAATTTGAAACAAAAATCACTCCCCTGTGGATATGTTTATAAGAGCCTTCCTGGGATGGAGGGGGGCTCCCCTAGGCAGGGTGTGTTTGCTGAAGTGTGGGTAGGAACTGGCTGGGTTAGGGGGTGGCATGAAGAGGGTAGTGCTGGGGGAGCATCTTAGGCAGGGACCCCAGTGTGGGCAAACCCCTGAGTGACATAATGAACCTAGCCAGTGAGATTCCTCTCCCCTTGACAGCCAGTGACTCATGGGGCTCAGCGGAAAACAGGAGCCTGCAAGGCCAAGAGACCTGGGGGACGGCAGCTCTGCTCCTCATAAGAAGTGGGATTCAGGGCGGCGCCTATGGCTCAAAGGAGTGGGGCACCAGCCCCATATTGCTGAGGTGGTGGGTTTAAACCCAGCCCCGGCCAAAAACTGAAAAAAAAAAAAAAAAAATAGAAGAAGAAATGGGATTTAGGTAAATGATCTAGACACCAAGGCCTCCGCGTCTCGCTCTGGTAGGTGGAGCTCATTCCGTCTTCTTCACACTGAAGGGAAGATTCAAGAGGACAGAGTTAGTGATGTGACTAAGAGGTGTCTAGACATAGTGACACCCCAGTGAATAGAGACTATTGTCACTTCGCTAAGCTCCCATTGCCTGGTTCATTGTGTACAAATGGCAATAAGTGGAAGGGACACATGGTGTTATTCCTTTCTTATACAAGCGAGGTCTAGTAAAAACCTCACAAAACTACAGCTGTGTTTGCTTTCAAAGTCTCAGAATTTCCAAAGACTCAGAATTTCCAGTCTATGTAACAGCCACAGCCCAAACAGTGAGCAGTGAGTGGAGAAACACCCCAGTGCAGGCCCGGGCAGAGTCTGGGTGGGGCCTGGGAGCCGCAGGAGGGAGCGGAGGGGAGGGGTCGGAGGGCAGGGGCGGCGCTGGGTGCTGCCTGGAGCCTGTTCCCAGCACCACACCCCACTGCATGGCCTGGTCTAGCGGGAGCCGGACGTGTGGTGTCTGAGTGAAGGCCGACCTGTGTCTCTCTGTCCCCCTGCAAAAGGTGGCCACAAGGTGAACAAGATGGCCTGGTGGAAAGCTTGGGTAAGTGGGAGCTGGCAGGGAGACGGGTTCCAGCACACTGGAGAGAAAATAAGAACAAACCTTGACTACCCCAGGCCTAGTGGTGCTCAAGGCAGGGACGGGAGCTGAGCTGGAGAGACAGGCAGATAAAGAAAACCTGAAATGCAAGGGGGAAGCTGAGAAGCAGGAGGAGTTCAGAGGAAGGGCCCCTGCAGGAGTGGAGTCTGGTCACTTGATGGAGGAAGATAGTGGTGGAGCATGTGTGTACACGTGCATTTGAGGACAATCAGACTGAGCCTTGCAAAGGGAACAGTGTGCAAAGTCACAGTAGGGTGGGGAGCTGACTTTGGAGGGAAGCAGCTCCTCTCAGCTTGAGGGTGCTGGGTGGGGAGGACGTGGACCTGGGGAAGCAGGCAGGGCTGGGCCCTAAAGGGCAGACTAAAGAGTTAAGGCTTTACCTTATGAGCAATGGGGAGCCATTGCAGGGCTTTGAGCTCCAGAGTACCCTGATTGAATATGCTGATGTTTGGGGACCATCAATGCCCACATCTGAGGCCACAGGAGAGCTGCGGGCCTCAAGGGATCAGTAGTGCCCATTTGTCAAGACCGGGGAGTAAGGAGTGTGACCAGGAGGATCTAGCCCCACTGTGGCTGGAATCTCCATGCCTTCCAGAGCGGCCAGGGCAGCACTCCCTCTGCTCAGCTGATCTGACATGTTCTCAGGAGCTTTCCATCTGCTCTTGAATCCAAGGCCATCTTTGTGCCAGGGAGGTGGATACATAGAAGTGGGGAGAAGACGACATCTCTTGGGCAGGCACATGTTCCTCCTTTCATCCTCAGACAGCTCAGAGGTTCTACTTTCTATTTTGCAGAAGAGAAAAAGGCTTAGAGAACTTGAACAACTTGGTCAGGTCCCACAGCCAACAGGCTCAGGGCAGAGAGAACGTGGGTGTCTCCGGCACCTGCCCCAGGCTCTCTGTAAGGCTTCATGGAGGATCCAGGCTTGTCCAGCTTCAGGAAATCTATCAGTCACAAATGTCACAACCAGGGAGGGGTCCTCAGGGTCAGACATGCTAGGCTTTGGACAGGACCTGGACAGAGGAAGCCAAGGTGAGGTGGGGTAACTGTCCCAGTCCCTGGGGAAGCAGCCAGCAGCCAGGACCATTCAAGGAGCCACAACAGCCTCCAGCTTCAAACTGGCTGCTGGGAACCTGCCTTTGAGAAGGTAGATATGGCAGGTAGAGCCCACTGCTGGGTAGTTTCCAAAGCTGGGCACTGCCAAGGCAACCTGATACTGGACCTTGCACCCAGTGTAGCATGGGTGAAGGAGCCTCTTATGGGGACATGGCCAAAGTGGTAGGATAGCAACAGCACTCACTGTGCCCCTACTGTGTGCTGGACATGCCTCTGAGCACCTCACATTAAGTACCCCACTTGAACCTCACTGCAAACCTTTGACGTAGATGCCATTATCCTTACCCATGGAGGAAGAAACAGAGGCACCAGTAGGCTACATAGCTGCCTGAGGGTCTGGGTTGGGATCTGAGCAGCCTGACTTCAGAGCTGTGGTGGGGCCAGCCAGCACCCAGGCCAGAGCTGGCTTGGGGCAGCAGGTGCACAGGTAGACTCCACCTGCCACTGACTGAGCTGCCAAAGAAGATCAATGTCCCCTGGCACAAAGGTGGACTAGGAACAGAACTGGGAGGATGAAAAGCCACAAGAGGGAGCCCTGTGTTTAGGGTGTGCCCTGCCCCTTCCGCTCCCCCTTCTCCAGGGCGTGGCCCCCTCTGGGCCTCTGTTATAGAGACAATCATCTGTCTCCCAGCTTCTCTGGGCAGCCCCATGGCAGGGAAGGCAAAGGTGTGGCAGGTCCCCTGCACCCCTCACAGAATGTGTTACAGATGTAAAGTCACAGGCTGTCTGAGTCACCTTCTCAGTGAAAATGTGCCTGTCCGGACTGGCAGCCCCTGGCAAGACCCATCAGGAGCCTGAGGCTGAGCCCTCCAACAGCAGGGAGTCTAGAGCTTCCTTTCCACTCAGGCTGACATCCAGTCTATTCCAAGAACACTGCCCACTTCTTTTTTTCTAAAACCTTAGAGTGGGAAGTGAGACTAAGACTTCCTGGTGTGGGGAGGTCAGAGCCATCCAGGGAGCTGCTTACAGACACTGTCACCTGATCCTTCCCTCACACCTGCTGAACAGGGCACTCCTTGTGACTCAGCCACATGGCCTACCCAGTCGCTGCTGCACCACAGCCCCCTGAATGTCAACTTGGGTGCAGAGGGAAGCCCCTGTGGAGGTTCCCCAGAGCTCAGCACCAAAAGCTGAGATGCTCCCCCACCCACATTCCCAGAGGAGCTGCATTCCTGTGGGGAGGGCGTCCTTCGGTGAAGTGTGCCAGGAAAACTCATTCCCTGGGAAAGGTTGAGTCATCTATCGGTGGGTTGAGTGGGGAAGGTCAGCAGAGCTGGGCTTCTGAGTCAGGCTGTGGAGGAAGTGTCAGCACCAACACTTACCAGCTGCCTGACCTGGACGAGCTCACCGAGCCCCGCTCCCTTGTTGTAAAATGGGGCATCAGTACTCACCTAGGCAAGCTTTGCATGTGAAGCGCCTGGCGCAGACAATGTACTCAGGTCACTCCAGGAGCAGCAGCAGTAGCATGTGACTCCACAAGCGAGGGGTGGTACCGTAATGTGCGCACACATGGGGCAGCAACTGGGAAGACATGGATGGAATTTCCACAGAAATTATTTCTAACAATTTCTGCTGTGAAACATGGGGCTAAGAAATGAGTCAGGAAGACCTGTCACCAGACATTTGAAATTCAAGTGAAGGGTAGAAGGTACAAAAGGTATTTACCTTTTACTCAAAGGAAAAATCCTTACAGATTATACCATAGCCAGAGATCTGTTCTGTATTTTCAAGGTCTACCCCAGGGTTTGGATGGATGGATGGTTGGATGGATGGATGGGTGGGTGGGTGGGTGGGTGGATGGATGGATGGATGGATGGATGGATGGATGGATGGACAGGTTGATGGATGGATGAGTGGGTAGATGAGAAAGTAGGTGAGAAGGTGATGGGGGTAATGGAGGGGATAGGTGAACAGGTGAATGGTAGACCAGACTCAATGAGACTAAAATCTCATTTCCTCTAATTCAGTGCCCTTCTCTAATCCCCCTACACCCTCTCCCATCCTTCACCCAAAACATACTTAATAAGGGATCATCTATCTTGAGCATCTAAGAAATTCCACAGGGCATAAGTTTAAAGATTCCTCAGGCAAGCCTTAAAAGTCAAGGGCCCAAATTATCTGGTGATTATCTGGTTTATTCCGCAGTCTGCAGAGCATCCTGCAGCTCTTTCTGAACCTAACCCTCTGAGCCCTGTGAGCCTGTGGACTGGCAAACACCCTGAGCTGCCAGGATGCTCAGCAGAGCCCCCCTCCTAAGTCCCTGTAAGTCCCCACTCCTCAGGAAGAGGGCAAACTGCACACAAACCATTTCTCAGAAACAGAAGCCTCCCAGCTCGTCCTCACACTTTCAAGGCAGCACATTTAGCTGTAGGAAACCTTTACTTGAGGCTCGTTTTTCTCCTAGCTTTGGGAGGGTCTTTCCCTTCCTGTTGTCTAGGGCAGGGACAGGAGAGGTTGTTTGGCTTCTCCCCACACCCTCTGGCAAGGCTGCTCCAGCCTGTTGGCCAAAGAGCTGGAAGGCTTTGCTGGTGCCGCAAGGGTCCAGCAGTCAGGGGTCCTCAAACTTTTTAAACAGGGGGCCAGTTCACTGTCCCTCAGACCGCTGGAGGGCCGGACTATAGTTAAAAAAAAAAAAAAAAAACTAGGAACAAATTCCTGTGCACACTGCACATATCTTATTTTGAAGTAAAAAAAACAAAACGGGAACAAATACAATTACACGGCCTCATGTGGCCCTCGGGCCACAGTTTGAGGACCCCTGGCTCAGAGGCTAGGGAAGGTGCTCACACTGTAGGCAGGCTACAACATGGGCAGGGAGCCTGCACTGCCTTCCCAGCTCCTTCCAGCTTTGAACAGGCCTGGCTGTCTTGCAGGTTGAACAAGAGGGTGTCACTGTGAAGGGCAGCTCCCACTTCAACCCAGACCCTGACGCAGAGACCCTCTACAAAGCCATGAAGGGGATCGGTGAGTAGGCATCCCTGGTCTGGCCATGGGAGGGCTGGGCCTCTCTGGGGCTTCATAGACCCTTCCACTCACGGCATTGGAAAGTGGGTGATGAGGGACAGCCAAAGTGTTAGCATGTCCCTAAAATGCTCTAAAACTCACCCCACAATCCAGAAAATTATACAGGCCCCAGCTTCCCCAGCAGTGGTCAGCATCTGCTGTGTGCCCTTGTGCAAGTGACCTCCACCATCAGTCTGAACTTTCTCACTTATAAAATATCTCCACAAACACTGGACCCTATGTGTCACCATGAATACCCACTGAGAAGGTGCTGGTATAGCGTGTGGCATGGAGGTATGGAGGTGAGTTCTATTAGGCTGACCCAAGACCCCTTTCCCCATGCACCTGGCCACCCTCTGCATTCCTGCATGAGGACGAGAGCTGGCTGGCATCCAGATTTAAATGTCCCTGTCCTGATCCAACCACAGGCAGGATTTACCCTATAGCTGGCTCTGCCTGGTGAATTTGGGCATTAACGGGACTACCATTCCTAGACAAGCCTATGCAACATTTTTATGTCCTTTGCTTTCTGTGAAATCTTTGCCATTTTCTCCATTTCCCAAATGAGAAAAAATGGAGGCTCAGGAAGAGGAGTAGCCAGGCCAGGCCTCGGATCCAGAGTTTGGACCTTTAGTCCTGACTGCTCCTGCTATGACCAACGCAAAGGAGGCCAGGGCAAGAGATCTCACTTAGCCAGGCCCCAAAGCCCCAGGGGTGATGTCCAGAGCCACCTGGTCCTCAGAGTCTGTGACTGTGAGGCTGGACCTGGCCACACTCCAGCACTGTGTGGGTGCACGTGACATGGGAAATGGGGAGGTGGATTACCTAAGTGTGTTGTTCACACTGTGAAAATGACCTGGTGTCTGGAGCTATCCAGGTGGCCTGTTCCTGCTGCTCAGCCACCAAGCAGCTTGCCCAGCCCTCCCCAGCCCTGCCCAGTGCCCTGGAAGTAGTGGGGGTGCTCACACTGTGTGCCCACAGGGACCAACGAGCAGGTCATCATCGATGTGCTCACCAGGAGAAGCAATACGCAGCGGCAGCAGATCGCCAAGTCCTTCAAGGCTCAGTATGGCAAGGTGAGGGTGTACTGGGGACCTGTGGGTGGCAAGGGAGAAATAGCCTGGGACACAGCTTCACCTGGGCCAGGCCTTTCTCCAAGCCAGCCCACTGGTAACACGGGCACATGGGACCTGCTTACACCAAAAACAATTCTTGTTTATGTATCTGAACTTCCAACCTAATTGGCCATCCTGTGTTTTATCTGGCAGCCTTGTTTATAGCTGCCCAGAGGCCTGGCCTGATGCCAGCCTGCAGCGGCCTTGCCCCCCCTGCCTTTCCTGTCTCCCCCCTCCCTCTTGGTGCTCCTCCATGCTTGTCCCCGGGGCCCCTGTGGGAGCCCTTTCATTGCCCCCAGCTTTGCTTGTGCTGCTCCCTGAGCCTCGTCCACCCTTCTCTTTTCCCCAACCCAGACGCACAGGCCTTTCTCTAAGTGTTTCTCTGTTCTGTGGCCTGGGCACTCTCCTCATGTGCTCACATCCTGTCCTTTCTGCCCCTTAAGACTAAGGGCAGGGGGCAAGCAGGCTGGACCCACTGTTTCTCCTCCCAACTGTCCCCCACCGCTAGGGCAAAGCCCGATATGTGGGGGTTCTCAGTAAACACAGGAATAAATGCATAGCCATAGTCACCTGGAAGCTTCCATTGGCTCAAATCATTAGTCTGGAGGTTCAAGGAAGGAAGATCAGTAATGAAACCCAAATATTCCCTTGGAGAAACCAATGTGCATTTTACAGTCTCTCTCTCTCGCTTAGTCCTCAGGCTATGCTGTATTCTCTGCATTCAGTATTCTGGGACACTGAGGTTGGAAGTTGCCCCAGATCCCAGAGCCTATAAGCAACAAGGCTGGGCTATCCAAGCCTGGCAAAGTTCCTGACCTCCCTGCTGCTCTGTGCAGCTCCCTGGGCATGGCCCTATGGCTCCTGGTAGAGCCATAAGCCCTCAGAAGGAGACACACGTGAAACAGACCCTAATTCATCCTCGCATTCATTCACTGAGCACCTGTGGGCCACGTGACAGGCATTTAACGGCAATGCCACCTCAGAGCTTGCAGTCTGGTGACAAAGGGCAATTTTATTTTGTTGGGGGCTGATGACATGCTCACCACTACATCGAGTGCTGAGCTGAGTGGTACACACCTGTCCATCAACCCCCTGAGCAGTGGGGGAGAGTGGGGGCACCCTCGTCTCTGTTTAACAATTGAGGACATTGATGCTCAAAGGGAAGGAAGGGCCATCCCAAGAAATCCCAGGGCCCCCTGGAAATCCAGCCTCAGTCTGGCTGCCACCTGGCTTACAGGATGTCACCACCTCTCTTTTTCCCGAATCAGGATCTCACTGAGACCTTGAAGTCGGAGCTGAGTGGCAAGTTTGAGAGGCTCATTGTGGCCCTCATGTACCCGCCATACAGATACGAGGCCAAGGAGCTGCACGATGCCATGAAGGTAACTAGGCAGGTGGGGCAGGGGTGGGGCAGAAACACTCCCAATGACTGGGGGGGGGATGGAGGGTCCAGGCACTGGCAGCTCTGGAGCCCCCTGAGGACCATCTGGCATGGCCCGGGGCACGGCTGAGCCCACAGAGCTTGCAGCCTGCTACTGAGACTGCTGCCCAACCAGGTGCTCTGACCCCACCTGACATGTCCAACGGCCGTGATGAAGCCAAAACCATAACCTCTTAGAATCGCACTAGACCAGAGTGCAGTGGAATTGGAAACTGCCCCTGCAATCCCATGCAGGCCCCTTGGGCTTCTCTTTCCTTCCTGCCACTCCTTTTGGTTTTGTACATTAAGACGGAATGGGGACCTATAGCTCAGCAGCTCAAGCGCCAGCCACATACACTGGAGCTGGCGGGTTCAAATCCACCTTGGGCCTGTCAAACAACAATGACAACTACAACCAAAAAATAGCCAGGTGCTGTGGTGGGCGCCTGTAGTCCCAGCTGCTTGGGAGGCTGAGGCAAGAGAATTGCTTAGGCCCAAGAGTTTGAGGTTGCTGTGAGCTGTGACGCCAATGGCACTCACTGAGGGTGACATAGACTCTGTCTCAAAAAAAAAGAGTGGAATGGGGACCCAGTAACAGTGATTATTTCTGTTGAAAGGACGCATCCTGTGTGGACATCCACATCTCCAATCCTGATCTCTAAAGCACCTTCAGGGTGGGGTCGGCTTAATACCCCCATCCACAGATGGGCTGCTTAGTGACCTGACACGACCCAGGCAGGGAGGGGAAGCTGGCACAGAGCTTCCCACCATGGCACTTGCCTGCAGTGTCCATTGCTGAAGACCACCCTGTGATTTCCCCTGTAACATCCTCCAGCAGAAGCCCCCATCAGAGAAGGTCCTCCCTGAGGCCCAGGGCTCTTAACAAAAGAGGGTGTGAACAGAGCAGGGGGCCACATCCAGAAGCTCCAGCATGCAGAGGTTTCTGTCCACAGGGCTTAGGAACCAAGGAAGGAGTCATCATTGAGATCCTGGCCTCTCGGACCAAGAACCAGCTGCGGGAGATAATGAAGGCATATGAGGAGGGTAAGGGGGCTGCAAAGGGGCAGGGACACTTGGGGGTGGCCACAAGCTCTGGTAGTCTGGCAGGGGGGCAAGAGTCAAGCCCTGATCTGAAAGGACAGTCTGGGGCCTTTTCCACCCATGGGTACTGAGTGCGTACTGTGTGCTAAGACCTGTGCCTGACAGTGAAACTGAACGTGACTCAAACACAATCTGTCAGCTCACCAGCTGCTAAGGAGAAAGGCGTGTGCCCAACTAAACTCTGCCCTCGAGGGCCACAGGCTGTGTCATCAGTTGACAGGGCTGGCACCTTCCTGGCTGGGCACAGGTTGAACCAGGGGACTGCAGAAAGCCATCCGCCAGGCCTTGTTGTAAGGGAGGTGGTGACATACTGTACAGCACACATCCTCCATGGTGTATACCTGGTGGGGGGTTTAACCAAAGGCTTTGATTTTGCTAAACCTCGAGACATAATGGAGCTTGACCGGAGAGCCTGGCCTGGCTCTCCGACCTGGCCCACCTTTGTGCTTTGAGCTCAGTTGGGCATCCATGTCACCTTTATGTTTGAATGACCACCCAGGTAACAAATGGCTACCATGTGGACACCTGGGCATTGCACCCACATCCGGTGTCAAGGATGTGTCCTTCCTAGAAGGCTTTAATCAGGATAAGTGTGGGAAACAGGGCTGGGTTGAGGACAACAGGCCCAGGTCTCTGCCTATGCCTCATGGTCCTGTTTCCCCACAGACTACGGGTCCAGCCTGGAGGAGGACATCAAAGCAGACACGAGTGGCTACCTGGAGAGGATCCTGGTGTGCCTCCTGCAGGTATCCCAGCCCTGCAGGTATCCCGGGCATCCTGACAGTCCCACCCAAGCGACCAGCCCTTGAGCAGAGCTGCTGGGCCAGGGCAGGAACATGGGACAGCCCAGTGGCCTGGGCTTAGTGGGTGCATTTCGGCATGGGTGGAAGGTCCCAACAGCAGAGGCCCTTCACCTGTCCTGACTTCAGCCACACGAGGACACTCTGGAAGTGGGAAGAAGGCAGGTCCCTGATGTAGGCCTGTGCTAGGCCATGCTTGCCTTAGCGCCCTGAGTCGCCCATTCCCTGTGAGACAGCCCTGACTACCCACATTATACAGATGAGAAAACTGAGGTTTGGAGGGAATAACTGGCTTACTGAAAGACCCAGGGCCAAAAAGCAGCAGGACCCTGCCTGCTCTCCAAGACTGCACCCTCCCCTCAACCCCAGCTGTCCTGCTTGGTCAGCCTGCCTTACAGAGCCACCTCCCCTGTTCCTAGGGCAGCAGAGATGATGTGAGCAGCTTCGTGGACCCAGGACTGGCCCTCCGAGATGCACAGGTGAAGCTGTGCCCTGCTGGCCACATGGCCTCTCTCCCTGCCATTGGACTCAGCCCCTCTGCCCATGGGAACATTCTTTGACACAAAGCCAGGACCCTCCTGGCTCAGCTCCCTGCAGGCCTTTTCCCTCTGGTATCTGAGGAGGAAAGTGAGAGTGTTTGGGAAACTCTAGGAGAAGGAGCAGGACTTGGGGTGGGAGTGCTGGAGTTCCGTCCTGGCAGGAACAGCCTACTAACTAGGAACCCTGGGGCTCGGGGCCAGCCTGTGTGTCCAGCCCTCTGTAGGTCAGCCTGCTGGCAGAGAACTTGGTGATCAGTGCTGCCCAGAGGCAGAGGAAAGCTGGGGAGGGGGACAGTTCCTAGAGCAGCTTGTGGCCCAGTATGGAGAAGAAATTTTCAGCCAGAGCTTTTGGAGGAAAAAGAGACAGCCAAGCAGAGGAGACTGCTGGTGTGGCAGGGTGACTGCCAGCCCCAACTCTGGATTTCTGGGGCTCCGTCCTTCACCTTCTCACTCTCTTTCCCTGGCTTGTCATGGTGTCCCATGCTAGGATCTGCATGCAGCAGGCGAGAAGATCCGCGGAACTGATGAGATGAAATTCATCACCATCCTGTGCACTCGCAGTGCCACTCACCTGATGAGAGGTACCAGGGAGGGGGCACAGTGCTGGGGCCCCAGCATGCCCTGGCTTGCAGCCTCTTCCTTCATGCTGCAGCCCCGCCGAGTTTGGAGCTGGGGAGAGAGCCAGAGAGCCATGGGCTCTTTCCCTGGTCTCCAAGTGGGAGGTCAGGGTGGCACATGGATGTGCAGTTTCTGATCCAAGAATCTGGGGGGTGTCACACAGAGGTCTGAGTGTCCCCAAAGCAGAGTGCTCTCTCTACAGTGTTTGAGGAATATGAGAAAATTGCCAGTAAGAGTATTGAGGACAGCATCAAGAGTGAGACCCACGGCTCACTGGAGGAGGCCATGCTCACTGTCGGTAAGAGCTCAGTGATGGACTCATCCCACCATACCATGGCACCTCTGCGGGGCTGAGGGCTTGGATTCTCAGAGGAGCTGTGTTTGGGTGTGAAAACTCAGGGGCACCCATGCATCTGAGTTGTCCTCAAATGGACCTGGGCTGGTGTCTCCAGAAGCACCCTGGGAGTCTCAGGGCTTCTCTCCATTTTGCCTGCTTGCTCTGGGGCTTTGGACTTTCCCGGCCTGCCCCACCTGACAAAGGCGTAGGCAGGGAAAGCCTTGCACAGTGCAAGCCCCAAGGCAAGACATAAATAAATGAAGTATGCAATGCCGCCCACAACCTCCAAGCATTAACATTGTTCTCCTGTTTGCCAGTGAAATGCACCCGGAACCTCCACAGCTACTTTGCAGAGAGACTTTACTATGCCATGAAGGTAACTGTCCTGTCATCTGCCCCCTGACCTGTCCCCCCACACATGGCACCAACTGCAAAGCCAAGGAGACCATTCTCAATGCTGGGGTCTTCTCTTATCTCAACCTGCTATGAGTCAGAAAGGTTTCAGTTCTCAGAGGGCAAGCCGAGTTTGGGGAAGAGAACCCGGGCAGGCGCACGCATGGTGTTCATGGCACTGAATTTTTACAACAGTCCTGTAAGACAGTGTCTTAACTACCATCCTAGAGGTGATGAAATTAAGGCTGAAGTTCAAGGTCATGCAGGTGCTAAGTGGTAGAGCCTTGCCTTCAACCAAGCCGGTCTCATTGCTCTTCTCATTGTGCCACTTGGCCTTTTTGAGAGAGCAAGTTTGCTACTGGGGATCACAGGCAGGGCAAGTTCAGCCACTCATAGCAGCTCAGCTTTCCTACAGATGCCAGGGGTGCCATCCTTGCTTTGCCTATTGCCCAAAAGTCTGCACTAGCCACAAAAGCAGATGCCCAAGCCCCTGATATCAGATGGAATTTCTGCTATCTGGAACCAAACTGGAAGATAGAAAGTAAAACAAGGGCAGCACCTGTGGCTCAGTGGGTACAGTGCTGGCCCCATATACCAAGAGTGGCAGGTTTGATCCTGGCCCCAGCCAACTAAAAACAGCAATGACAACTGCAACAACAACAAAAAAGCTGGGCATTGTGGCAGGTGCCTGTAGTCCCAGCTACTTGGGAGGCTGAGGCAAGAGAATTGCTTACGGCCAAGAGTTGGAGGTTGCTGTGAGCCGTGATGCCACAGCACTCTACCGAGGGCACCAAAGTGAGACTCTGTCTCAAAAAAAAGAAAGTAAAATGAATTCCCTGGGACTAAAGTCTATGCCTGTCTTCTCTGACTTATGGTCACTGACATACCCTGCAATAAAGAGCCATGCCAGAAACTCTGGTCTCTACCCTGTGGCCACATCTGCCCCAGAAACGAGAGGGTAAAGGAGTCTCTGGGCCATGTGGAGACTGGTCGGGCTGGAAGTGAGCAGGAAGGCCCTGCCTATGAGCCGGCAGTTAGATTGATGCTGTCACTGCTTTGAGAGGAAGTACTATCCCTGGAGCTGTGAGCATTTTGTGTCTAGAATCTGATGAGGCAAACCATACACACACTGCAGTTTGGGGCATTTGGCATGGGCAGTGAGTGAGAGGAGATTGAGGGGAGGGAGCCCCTGAGCCACCAGAGCATTCCTCATCCTGCCACTGGAGCAGAGGCTCCTCCTGCAACTCCCTCCCTCTAAAAGCCCCAGGCCCTGACCTCACAGATATGCCCAGCACTAGAGATGGCCAGGAGAGGCAAGACAGGGTCATTGATTGCCACTTTCTTGTCCAGGGAGCAGGGACACGTGACGGGACCCTGATAAGGAACATCGTTTCAAGGAGTGAGATTGACTTAAACCTTATCAAATGTCAGTTCGAGAAGATGTACGGCAGGACCCTCAGCAGCATGATCACGGTGAGCCTGAGCCCCACATTTCACAGGATGTTTCTGGGAGGCCTGGATGCCATGGCCAGTGCCACGTGTGCCTGTCCCTGCCAGTGGGCAGCACACGCTTGTGCTCATTCCTATGCAGTATGTGAAGGGAACAGCAAGGCAGTCAGTGTGTCTGGAGCCTGGTGGAGGGGGGAGCAGGCACACACAGACCCAGCACAGAGGCCCCTGTCTGCCTCACCCAGAAAGCTGGCTCTGCATTTGGGTAACAGTTACCCCTTCGAAAATACACTAAATCCTTGCAGAAGGGCCCATGCCAGAAGAGTCAATGAGAGCAAGCAATTTGGTAGGAATCTGGGCCCACCACTCGAGTCCAGGATTAAGTAGCCCTGGCAGCAAAGCTTTGAGGAGATAAATCAGATGGGCTCCGATGGATTGCCTAATCAGATTCCGATTAGCAAATGCTCCGGAGCCTTCAAAATCCAGAGTGATTATCAGGCTGCTGACATTTCAAATGAAATAGCTCATCTGGTGACGTATGCAAATGGAAGCCTTGACAATTTCATTAGCCGAAGTCAAATTATGAAAAATAGACCCCCAAGTCTCCATTGGCTACTAAGTCAAGTCTCTAGCTCTTCTTCAAATGTCTACCATGATAAACTACATAAGGGACACATAGCTGGCAACATGTTTAAAAGACAATTCTGCTTTGAGCTATTTCAAGATGGGGCAGCAGGTCGGTGGGCTGAGGGGAGGCCTGGAGAAATTCCTGGGTTTGCTTTAGGCTCTTTTTCAGTCTAAGCAGGAGGCAGGAAGGGTGGGCACATGCCAGCCCAGGGCCGTTGCTGGGTCACCCACAGGTGGTACCTGCTGACTGTCAGGAGTCCTTTCAACCACAAGTTACTCATAACATCAGAGAAATTTATAGAGATACATGAAGTTCACCCTCTGGAATATTGCCTAATGTTGTCACTTAAGAAAATTCAGTTGACATAATGAGTAAGCTGGTCAAGCATTTTCTTTTTAGTATAAACCACTCTCCATAGATGCCATCAAAGCAAAAACTATCCCCAACATGAGTATATGCATTATAAACTCCTGCAAATAAATTAGTAGGAAAATGTATAAAAATTCCATGTATAACTCACACATTTGAAAAAGTAGACAAAATTATTATTATTATTATTTTTTTTTTTTGAGACAGAGTCTCACTATGTCACCCTCAGTAGAGTGCCGCATCGTCACAGCTCACGGCAACCTCTAACTCTTGGGCTTAAGCGATTCTGTTGCCTCAGACTCACAAGTAGCTAGGACCATAGGTACCCGCCACAATGCTCAGCCATTTTTTTGTGGTAGTTGTCATTGTTGTCCAGCTGGCCCGGGCTGGCTTCGAACCTGCCAGTCTTAGTGTATATGGCTGGTGTCATAACCACTGTGCTACAGGCACCAAGCTGACAAAATTAATATTTTTTTCTTACAAAAACAGACTTTAAAATAGAAAAATAAAATTAAAATGTAGTTTAAAAATCTACAACAAGATTTTGGGCAAATTGTGTTAAATCGTCAAGGAATAGACAATTCCCATGAGACCTACACTGGTCCAGCACACAGGAAAGTGGAGCTGGCCCCAGCCAATGGCTTCCTTACTGCCTGGCCTTGGACGAGCGCCTTAGTTGGATCCATTCCCCTCTTGGGCCCCTTGTTCTCAATCACGTAAAAGGGGACCTGGATGCTTTGGCCTCACCCAGTCCCCCTGGCTTTCTCTGCAGATCCTAACTAGCTAGTCCCAGCAGATGAAGCAGGGCTCAGCCTCAAACCCATGGTCTCCATCTCATTAGACCTAAGCTCTGCAGACCTGACCTGAGCCAGCAGCTGGGCAGGCCAGCTTGCCTTTGTCCTGGCACTTTCCCCTCACCACATCTCAGCAAGGGGCATGGCATCATCGGCATCACTGTATAGATGAACCTCTAAGAGGCAAGGGACTTCCCTCGGCCACATGCTTAGTGCATGACAGAGCCATGTCCAGGTCTGTGTGTTCATTGAGTGTATAAATGCATGGTCGGGTGCACTCGGCTCCCAGATGAACCTGAGGAAGAGCCCTGGGGCAACTGACGGGATTAGGAAGCCTCCCACACACCCTCCTTGTTTCAGAGCAGAGCTGTCTCTGTGATTCATTTCCCAAATCAGTCTCCCACGTAGTTGGTATGAGAATCAGAAGTGGATCCAAAGATTAGCCTGGGGTGAACAGCAAGGAAAGAGGCATGACACAGTGTGGAGACTGAGGCTTAGGAGCCCCTGGAGGGACAGGCCAGGTCCTATGAAGGAGCATATCTCTTAGTAGTAGCAGTAGCAGCTGCTCTGAAGAGCTGGCCGATGGCACCAACACCCCCTCCTAACCTCCCCACCTGTCTTGCCCTCAGGGAGACACCAGTGGTGACTACAAGAATGCCCTGCTGAGCCTGGTGGGCAGCGACCCCTGAGGCACAGAAGAACAAGAACAGTGGCCAAGAAGCCAGAGCCCCCAGGCCCTGCCTGCTGGACCTTGGCCATGAACGGGCGTCAGGGTGGGGGGACCACAGCCAGCCTTTCAGCCTTCTATTTCCCAGTTTCCAGGGCTTTCCTGCTGGTATTTCTGACCCAGAGGTAGGGACTAGCCTGGGGCTCCCCTTTCCACCTTCCTCCCAGGTCGTTTCCAGGTGTGAGCACAGCGCTGACCTTTGTGTTCACCTGGCCAGACAGATACCTTAGCAGGAAGGGCTCATGGCCATTTCTCCCTCCGTAGACAGGCGCTTCCTGAGCTTGACTGGTCACAGAATCCCCTGACACAGGCTATACAGATAGCCTGGCCCCGCTTCTCCATCAGGCAGCCCGTGTGCGGGTTATGAGGGACCCTTTGCTTTAGAGCACACATTTGTGGGCAGCTGAGAAAGGACACACACAGCCATCCCAATCAGGGTGCCATTAATCGTCGTTCATCAGCCACTAGCCTCATCTGAAAATGTTAGGCTCTAGCTAGAAGAAAAACTCCCTCACGGTCCTAATACTTCAGTAAGCTGCAAATTCATGGCCTGACCTAAGGACATGGTGTCCCTGGAGGCTCAGGCTTCCCCCAGGAACTAAGCATATCTGCTGCCCTTGCCTTCTGTGGCATAGGGGACAAGGCCTCTGCATGACTCTTATGCTGACCTACCAGTGACCAAGACCAGATACCTGGAGATGCTGAGTTGCCTTTGCTGTGGTTTTCAGAATAATAAAGAATTGTATTCACACCGAAATGTGCTTGAATTTTTAGCAATGACCCAAGTAGGATCAATTTAATGTGTCAGAAACAGCTTTGGGGAGCAGTCAAGCGTAAGCACATCTGTGGGAGGACTCGGTGCGCAGTGCCCACAGCAGCCCTGGGGGTGACTTGTAAATTAAGTCAGTTTCTACTCGCCTCCTAATTTGTAGCCTAAATCCCCATATCTCAGGTTGGAGGAGCTTTAAAAGTCATCTAGTCCTGTTCTGACCTGTGGCTTGATTACCCTCTACAGCTTGGTGTACTTGGTGTACACTTGGCTGCCTCCGAAGATGAGAACTCATTGCCTCCTTGGACAGCCTAGTATTTTTCCATCCATGTGATCAATAGAGTCTTCCTTTAACTGAACCAAAATCTCCATTAGGCCCATTGCTCTTGACTCCGCCCTCTAGGGCCATATATTTATTCTCACCCATTAACAATATTTTGAGTATCTGAAAAAGGCCCACGAATTCCCCTAAGATGTCATCAAAGCCCAATGTCCCCAATCCTTCAACTGTCCCCCTACAGCTTGATTTGGAGCCTCTGAACATGCTCCACTTTGCAAACATCCTCTTAAGTTGGGAGGAGGACACACCCAGGAGCGGGCCCATGGGGGCAGGAGCAGTGAGGGCTCTGAGCCCCCACAGATGGGAGCAGATTCTGGCTCTGTCCTGCTTAGGCTCCTGACAATGACACTTGTGTTGTGTCTCTCTCTCTCTCTCTCTCTCTCTCTCTCTCTCTCTCTCTCTCTCTCCTTACCTTTCAATGCTCAGTGAGGTCCCAATTATTGAAAGATGCCTTTCAATTGCATCTGCAGCACTTCAAACCACCTGAGAGCTAGTGGTATAAAAACATCACTTTATAACATAGACTCTGTAGGTTAGGAACTCAGCCAGGGCTGAGTCTTCCTTGTCTCTGCTCCAGCAAGTCTGGGGACTCAGTTGGGAAGGCCTGAAGGTTTGGATAACTCTGGGTCAGGGGCTGGAATCATCTGGATGCTTTCACTCACATGTTGGGCACCTGGATGAGATGGCTGGGAGGCTCGGCTCCCCTGGGACTGTCCCTGGAGCTCCTACATGTGGAATGTCTAGCATGGCCGCCTCAGGGTAGCTGGACTCTGTATGCAGCAGCTCAGCACTCCATGGTCTTCCAGTGGACAAGGAAGACGCTGCATCACCTTCTGTGAGTTAGTGTCAGGGCTCACAGAGCAGCACCTCCCCAATGTCCTCTTGGGTAAAGATATTGTATGCCACCCCAACTTCAAAGAAAGGAAACACAGACCCTATCTGTCTATGAGAAGAGTGTCAAAGAATTTGGAGGCTATTCTTTTCTTAATACACCTCAGCATTACTCAAAATATTTAACAATTGGTGCAGCACAGCCAACTCCTCTATGCACTTGCTACCTGTAGGGCTGGAGCAGGGCTGAAGAGGCTGCTGTGGCTAGGTTTCAACCCTTAGTGCTAGATTGTAGGGTGTCTGTGGAACCCCCAGGGGAGGCTCTTGGGTGTTGGTGGGGCAACAGCTATATAGCAACAAGTCTTAGTCTGCCAGGGCTACCATAACAAAATACCATAAATGGTTGGCTTGAATGACAGATATTTATTTCTCATGGTTTTGGAGGCCGGGAAGTTTAAGGCCAAGATGCTACCAAATCAGTTTTTGGTAAAGGCTCTCTTGCTGGCTTGTAGACAGCGGCCTTCTCAATGGGTCCCCACAAGGCCTTTCCTCTGTGCTCTCACAGGGGTGGAGGGAGAGAATTCTCACCCTTTCTTCTTCATTTTATAAGGGCACTAATGCCATTGTGAAGGCCCCACCCTCATGACCTCATCTAACTCTAATTACATCATAAAGCCCCATCTCCAATGACTACCACACTGGAGCTTGGGGCTTCAACAACACACATTCCTTCCATAACACAACAGTGCTGAGGCATCTCAATAGTTCAATAACAACCTTTTAGTAACCACATCAGTGCACATCTTTTGGATAACGACTCCTTTTTCTTCTTTATCTTTTCTTTTTTTATTTTTACTTCATCTTTCTCTGAACTTCCCTGTATTGCTGAGTCACTGTCTAACCAGTAGCTACTTTCTGCCAACACCCTTTAGAAAGGACTCAGAGGATCCCTCTGCCCTTCAATCCCCTCTGACCACTGGTCTGCTGGGCACAGGATTCTTTTGTAGCCCACTCCAAAAGGGGAGCCAAATAGGAGCTTTGAGAAAAACTGAAGCCAAGGAGATTCTAGAAAATTTGGTTATGTCTAAGTACTTGCCTCATAGGAAATCTGTGTGAGCAGAATCACAAAGTTTACTTGTCACTCCCGATGGAACAGATTGGACACTGCTACCCAGCAGAGAAAGCTGGGATAGGGAGGAAGCAGAAGGTGTCCTCAGGGTAGAGGGAACAGGAATTGCTCTCTCTCTCTCTCTCTCTCTCTCTCTCTCTCTCTCTCTCTCTCTGGAGTCAGAGCTAGAACAGCAGGTAGGAAGGGTCTTACAGCTAAACTGTGAGCTGGCTCCTGCTAGGTGCTATCTGTCTGGTGACTTTCATGGAAGCTGAGGAAGGATGCCAGGGCAACCTGGACACCAGCAGCATTATCAGAACCTCCAAATCATCTTTGCTGGAATAATCTTTTGTGCACATCACATAGAACACACACATTCCAAAGGTACTTTTCAATTGCCTTTGAATTGAATTTGCCTTTCAATTGCATCTGAGATTTTTTTTAACATACCTGTGTTTTTAAAAATAATTTGAAATCTGTTTTCTTTTATTTCAGCATAGGAGTAAAATGAGGGACTAGTTACAAGGGTTCTTTGCTTGAGTAGTTGTGAGTCAGGCTCCTGCACTTTCTCCTAGGTCCATCTGCACACTTTCTTGTAAAATCCAGTTTCAGCAAGAGCCCTGCTAAGTCATTTCAGCAAGAACTCAGGCCTCCCTATCTGATCACTTCCAATTCCTAAGTGGGTTCCTCATGTTCCCCCCTCGCCCAGGTGCTATCTGACCACTCTGGTCTGTCTTCAGCAAGAATGCCCCTTACCCTTGATGTTTCCTCTTGCTACATTTTTATCCACCAAACCCCCACCTGCTCCTCAGCTCTAAGACCCCACTGGCCCATGCTGTGCTTAGAAATGAGCCCAGTTCTATGCTGAGGTCTCTTTTCCCTTATTGCAATAGTCCCAAATAAAATCTGGTTTTACCACTTTAACTAATGTCCAGCTCTGGTTTTTCTTTGATATTCTTTGGCATATAGAAGCCCCAGGGTGATAGTAATTGGAGATAGGGCCTTAGGAGGTAATTAGAGTTAGAGGAAGTCATGAGGGTGGGGCCTTCATGACAGTAGGTAGTCCCTGCTTATGGCTATGCTGCAGCTCTATAACTGTTGTTTCTTAACTCTCTGCAAGAGAACACATGTGTGTGTACTCCCTTTCTGTCCTGAGAGCAAGACCTGTCCTTCCCTTGCAATGTGGCTGGTAGAGAAGGGCAGAACATGGTCTAGCTTTCTTCCCACAACAGGTTGGGGCTGGCCAGATAAGTCTCCATAAGAAAGGTGATACTTGAGCGGGATGACTCAGGCTTATCAGGTAGACAGGATAAAGAAGAACATTCCAGGCAGAGGGAGAACTATGTACTACACCGAGGAATCTGGTCTGTACCAGACATGCCAATGGAATGCTACATTCAAACCAACGGAGGAAGGAAAGTCAATAGATAAAGATGCTGTCAGGGGCCACGTCAGCGAGGGCTCATGCTGCGGGGCTGAGAAGCTCAAAGGATTTGTAGGAACAATGGGAGCCTTTATAGGGGACAGGCAGGGCCCTGTCTTGGCTAGGCTTTAGTAAGCATTCTGGCACAGTATGAAAGGTGAGGCTGAAGGCAGGGAACCCAATGATAAAATGTTCTAACATTCTGGAGAGACACATGCAAAGTTCCCCCCCACCTACCAGCCTGGCACTTCATGATCCCAGGTTGATTTCCTACGAGGAGGCTGGCCTTGCCCACCTCTGTCCTCATCCTGGGAAATCTTTCTAAATACTTGCAGGATACCCCAGGTCACTGCATCTCTGTCCCTGTAGTGAGGAACAGATACCAACATCTGCAGTTGCCATCATGTGACCATAATATCTGAAATGCCTCTCTGAGCCTCAGGCCTGAGCGTGAGGCTCCGGGCACTCTGTGGCCCCGTGTAGGTGTCCAACTTCTCTCATGGTATTTGGCCAAACTGGGCACTGTCCACTGCCCCTGTGGCCCATGACTACGTTTGTTCCTGGCCCTGGGGCTATTTTGGGATCGGGTTTGGGGCCACTTGCTTGGTCTCTGTGAGATACTCTGGAGATGGACTTCCAAAGAGTCCCTCAGGCCCGAATTCCAGGATGCCTGACCCTCAGCCTGGGCTGGCTATGACTGACTCATTCTGGGGGCCAGTCAGCCCCCACTCAGGCCACAGATCTGAGAGCCAGGCTTCCTGCCCAGAGCAGGGAATTTTCCTGTTCCCAGAGTGCCCTGCTCTCCAGTGAATAAGTAAGCGTGGATGAACCAAACCATCGTCCACAACTACTCCCCTCGGCTGTCCGCACTCCTTACACACAGGTTCCCCACCCCAGCCCCCACACAGAGAGTCAGCACAGCTCTGCCCTGGCCTGGTGCACAAAGGCCATCACCCTCCCAAGCTGACCCATCCTGGATTCAAGACTCTTTCTGTCCCCCGTCTCCCTGTGCCAATCTAATCCCAGACTTGCTGTGGGGACACCTGGGCCGGGTGTTGATTTCGGTCCCCCTCCTCTTCCTGGGCTGCCTTTGTTCCCCTGACGACCCCATTCCCCAGCTGAAGAAAAACACCAGTTAGGGACAGCCCCTTGCAGATCTTGAGCGGTTGCCCTCAGCTTGCCTCCCCTTCTGAACACACCTGACCTGGACGGGCCTGGAACTGGCGGCCGGGGCGCAGTGCCGGGTCCTGTCCCTAGAGCCCCGCTCCCATGGCGCCCTCTGGTGGCCACCTTCAAAAAGGCTCTCTGCGGACAGAGGTGGCTGGGAGCCTTGAGGGAGAATCCCTGACCTCTGCTGTGTTTGATGCCTTTTCTTGTACACCAGCTTCTGGAAATGATGTGTGTCCTCACAGCTGATCAATCCTTTCTCCAGTCAAATTTAAAAGCCACGTCACTGAATTGTCCTTTGTGGGTGACTGCTGCATGCCTTGCCCCACTTTGATCCCTGAGGTGTGACCTGCCTGGACCATTTAAATATGAAATATAACA
The DNA here is from genome assembly GCA_963574355.1 of Loris lydekkerianus. NCBI lineage: Eukaryota > Metazoa > Chordata > Mammalia > Primates > Lorisidae > Loris > Loris lydekkerianus. The sequence continues at coordinate 29,419 of CAUYPK010010269.1, forward strand.
AATGCATCTGGTTTTTAAAAAATTTTTTTTCAGAATTAGATAGTAGACATAAACTTAAAGACTTGTAGAATAAAACACAGAATAACTTCACCACCTTGAAGGAGGAAAAGACTTTTTAGGAACAAAAAGCTGTAACTGCAACAGAAACACGTTGATACGGTGGCGCCTGTGGCTCAAGGAGAAGGGCGCAGGCCCTTATACCAGATTCAAGCCCGGCCCCGGCCAAAACTGCAAAAAAAAAAAACACACACATTGATAAATTAGACCTCATGAAAATTTTAAACTTCATCAGTGAGAAATAGACAAAGAGACTAGGACAAAATATTCTCAAAACATATCAAATAAGACCCTCAATTCTACAATATTTAAGAATTCCTATCACAATAATGAAAGAGCAGACGCTCCATAAAGGGATGTATACAAATCCCTGTGTGTGCCTGTAAAATGCATATACATTTAAAAACTTCAAAGGGACCTACCTTGTATATTGCTGGAGAGAAAGTAAAATGATGCAAACACTTCAGAAATAGTTTGGTTGTTTCTTAGAAATTTAAACAAGCACCCTGCTGTATGATCCAGCAAGTCCATTCTTATATTTTTTATCCAAAGGAGGTAAAAATTTATTTCTAACAAAGAAGCATATGACAATGTTAATAGAAGCTTTATTCATTAAAAAGAAAACTATTTTTTTCTTTTTTTTTTTTTTGTACCCACATATAGATTTGACTTCTGGCTTTTATTTAACTTATTTTTTTGCAAAATGAGCATAAAACATATTAGAAAAAATCATAATTTTATTACTCAAAGGTTACCACTGTTCAGTTTGTATGTATACAAATAAACTTACATCTTACAGAAAAAAAAAAAAGAAAAGAAAACTAGAAATAACTCAAATATCCATTAACAAGAGAGCAAATAAACAAATGGAGGTGAATCCACACACTGGATCACTGGATAACAAAGAGGAATTGCGCAATTGCTACTCTTTGCAACACGGAAGAATCTCAGAATGTTGATGCTTAACAAAAGAAGTCAGACATAAAGGAATATACAGTGTATGCTTCCATTTACATGAAAACCAACAAAAGGTTAAATAAATCAGACTAGTAATTGCCTTGGGGTTTGTCAGTGACATGGCAGATTAACTAGAAAGGGCACAGAGAAATTTTCCTGGGGGGTGTTAGAAGTGTTCTAAAGCTTATAATGGATGGGTTACAGCATACATTTGACAAAATGCATTGAATTGTAAAATTTAAGGTTTGTGCATTTCATTGTATAAATTACCAATCAAAATATTACAAATACAGCAGCTGTAAACTTTCATATGTAGGTTTTTGTGTGGACATAAATTTTTATTTTTCTAATAAATGTGATGGCTGAGTAGTATGATAAGTGCTTGTTTTTTAGAAGCTATCAATCTTTAGGAAATTTTCCGGAGTGGCTACATCTACCATTGTATATTCCCAAAAACAAGGCATGGGGAATCTGGTTTCTACACATCCTTGCTAGCACTTGGTCTTATCATTACTCTTTTTATTTCAGCTTCTGAAATAAGTGTGCAGTGGTTTCCATAATGATCTTAATTTGCATTTCCCGCAAGTCACATTAAACATCTCTCCTTGTGCTTATTTGCCTCTGCCATGAAATGTCCCTTCATGTCTATTGCCCATGTTCTAATCTAATGGGATTATTTTTTACTGCTAAATTTTGATAGTTCTTTTTTTATTCTAGATTAGATATAAGGGCTTTGTCAGGTATGTGGTTTACAAATATTTTCTTCTCATTGTAGACTAGCCTTTCATTCTCTTAGCAGAATCTTTTGCACAGCCAACATTTTTAACTTTTAAGTCCAAGTTAGTAAATTTTTTCTTCTTGTATGGATCGTGCCTTTAGTACCATGTCTATAAACTCTTCACGGACTCTGAGGGCCCAGGTGATTTTTCCTAAGTCTTCTCGTAATTGGTAAAATCTGTAAAACAATCAGAATGTCCTTCAATAATTAAACAAACTGATACATCCATGCCAATACTAAGCAATTAAAAAGAAAACAAATAATTGATGCACAATAATGAAATGTATGGACATCAAGAGCATTAGGCTAAGTGAAAAAAATCTCAAAAGATCACATGCTATGTTGTATGATGCCATTTATATAATATTTTTCAAGGGATAAAATGATGAAAATGGAAAACAAGTTTGTGGTTACCAGGCATCAGGTGTGGTGGTGATGGGGAGGTGTGACTACAAAGAAACAGCACCACGGGATCTTGTGGCAATATCTTGTGGTGCAGTCCTATATCATGGTGGGTACAGGAATCTACACACATTGATACAGTGGCATAGAATGATACCCATTGTACCAATGTCAGTCTCCTGGTTTTGACATGGCACTATATATAGAATGTAAAAAGTAAACAACCATGGAAACTCAGTGAAGGATATCAGTACTGCACAATTCCTGTGAATCTATAATCATTTGAAAATTTAAAATCTTAAATGTGCACAAAAATAAGAAAAATATTAAAAGGCAAAAAAAGTAATGCAAACCTACAAGGGGAAGAATACTAGAATAACTGTAGATCTCTCTGCTGAAACCTTTCAAGCTAGAAGAGGATGTTCATCGACTTTTAATCTAAAACAAAATAACTCTCAACCCAGGATCCTGTATCCAGCTAAACTGAGTTTCATTTATGATGGAGTAATTAAATACTTTAAATGACATTGACTTGTTGAAAAAATTTGCCATAACTAAACCAGCACTCCAGGATATTCTCACATCTATCCTTCATAATGACCAGCATAATCCTCCACCACAAAAGTAAACCCACCCAGAAACTTTTGATCAAATTCCAACTTGCACAGTCGCAAAAGGATTAAAAATGTCCACCAGACTTTCAAAAGGCTTATCAATATTTTCAATTAATGTGAATGGTTTAAATTGTCCTATAAAGAGGCACAGTTTGGATGACTACATGCAAAAACTCAAGCCAGATATCTGCTGCATACAAGAATTGTATCTTACATTAAAAGACAAATATAGACTCAAGGTAAAGGGATGGTAACCTATATTCTAGGCAAATGGAAAGCAGCAAAAAGCAGGTGTTGCAATCCTGTTCGCAGACACAATAGGCTTTAAACCAACCAAAATAAGGAAGGATAAGGATGGATACTTTATATTTGTTAAAGGTAATACTCAATATGATGAGATCTCAATTATTAATATTTATGCACCCAACCACAATGCACCTCAATTTATAAGAGAAACTTTAACAGACAAAAGCAACTCGATTTCTTCCACTTCCATAGTAGTTGGAGATTTTAACACCCCTTTAGCAGTCCTGGAAAGGTCCTCCAAAAAGAAGCTAAGCAAAGACATTTTAGATTTAAACTCAACAATTCAACATCTGGACTTAACACACATCTATAGAATATTTCATCCCAACAAAACTGAATACACATTCTTCTCATCAGCCCACGGAACATACTCGAAAATCGACCACATCCTAGGCTACAAATATAACCTCAGCAAATTTTAAAAAATTGAAATTATTCCTCGCATCTTCTCAGACCATCATGGAATAAAAGTTGAACTCAATAACAACAGGAACCTGCATACCCATGCAAAAACATGGAAGCTAAACAACCTTATGCTGAAGGATACATGGGTCATAGATGAGATTAAGAAGGAAATCACCAAATTTTT
>CAUYPK010010271.1:0-29828 GCA_963574355.1 Loris lydekkerianus
GATGCAGCAAGTATCTGGCTTGAGTTTTTGTATCCAGTCAGCCAACCTGTGCCTCTTTAGAGGACAATTTAAACTATTCACATTAATTGAGAATATTGATAAGCCTTTAGAGAGTCCGGTGGACATTTTTAATCCTTTTGCAACTGTGGAAGTTGGAATTTGATCTAAATGTTTTGGGTGGGTTTACTGTTGTGGTGGAGAATTACGCTGATCTTTATGGAGGATAGGTCTGAGAATGTCCTGGAGAGCTGGTTTAGTTGTGGCAAATTTCTTCAACATGTGAATGTCATTGAAGTATTTAATTTCTCTGTCATAAATGAAGCTTAGTTTAGCTGGGTACAGAATCCTGGGCTGAAAGTTATTTTGTTTTAGGAGATTAAAAGTCAATGACCAGCCTCTTCTAGCTTGACAGATTTCAGCAGAAAGATCTGCAGTTATTCTAATATTCTTCCCCTTGTAGGTAATGGTTTTCTTTCGTCTGGCAGCTTTCAGAATTTTCTCCTTCATATTAACTTTAGTGAAATTGATTATGATGTGTCTGGGGGATGTCTTATTCGGATTGAGTTGTGCTGGAGTTCTGAAACAGTCTGCTATCTGAATTTCGGAATGTCTTGGCCTATCTGGAAAGTTCTCCTTCATAATCTCATGGAGAAGAGACTCTGTGCCTTGTGAAGCTACTTTGTCATTTTCGGGGATCCCTATAAGACGAATATTGGTTTTTTTCGAATTATCCCAGAGCTCTCTGAGAGAGTGGTCTGTTTTTGCTCTCCATTTCTCTTCTTCTTTGAGAGTTTGGGAGCGTTCGAAAGCTTTGTCTTCAATGTCAGAAATCCTTTCTTCTGCTTGCTCCATTCTGTTACTGAGGGATTCTACTGTGTTTCTAAGATCTTTGAGGGCTGCAACTTCTTGTCTCAGTGTGTCAAAATCTTTGGTCATTTGCTCTTTGAATCCGTTGAATTCTTGAGATAACTGTGGAATTCTAATTCGATCTTATTTGCTATCCAGATCCTGAATACAATTTCTGACATATCAGCTATTTATTTGTGCATGGGGTCTTGTGTTGTTTCTGCCCCATTGATCCTTGGGGGAGTTGATCCATCTGATTATTCATATTGCCAGAGTTTTTCTGTTGATTTTGCCACATGATTGTTTTTCACCATTGCCTCTGGCTGTCCTCAGAATTGGGGAGGTGTCTCTCCAAGATTAGACCCCAGCAGGATCACTCTATTGTTGCTGGATCTTTGTAGGGAGTGACCCTGTGTAGTTCCTCTGGGGTTGCTCTAGCTAGGAAGTTCTGGTTGTGGAAGCAGCTCCGGTGTGTGACACACCCAGATCCAGCAACAGGGCTGGGGGTGGTGCGCACGGTTCTGGGAGTGCCTGGTGCCCAGTGACCTTGGCACAGAGAGCCCAAGGCTCCAGCAGTCTCTGGCCAGGAGAAGGGATCTGTGCAGAGGCAGAGAGGGCTCCAGAGGGCATGCAGCTACCAGAGTCCCTGGCCAGATGAATGGGCTAGTGTGGAGGCTAGGAGGACAAAGGAGGGAGGATGCAGGGTTGCGTGGCTTCCACAGTTCCTAGTCAGGGAATGTGGAGGCCTGGTGGGTGCGGGTCACCATGCGGGGTTGCTGCCCAGCTCGTATGGAGGTCTGGGCAGCGCCAAGCCCAGGAGTTTGAGGTTGCTATGAGCTGTGATGTCACAACACTCTACCTGGGGCAACAGCCCAAGGCTCCATTGTGCCAAAACTGTCTCACTCTGCCCCTAAGGATTAAGGCTGTGAGGCAGCTCACCCCCCCACCCCCCTTTAGGCTGCTCAGTCACTAGTTTACTTTGTCCCACCCGATCTTTGCTCTGGGACCCTGAGGGCGGAGCTTGCCTGAGCAGTTCTTTCACAATGGCTTACTTCGCCCAGCTCAGTGGCTCATTCTGGGGTCCCAGACAATGCCCAACGTTCTCCACACTTGTGTTCAAGCTCTCCCCAAGGCAGCTCAACTGAGTGCCAAGTCCAAGAACACCAAAACAGTTCACAGGTAAGGCCTTTCTGGTTTGCAGTCTCACTGCTGCTTGTACTCACGTTTGCCGGCGTGATTAGGTTGATCAAACGCACGCAGCCACTTGCCAGTTTTCCAGTGTTTTTGTCCTCCTCCTGGGGTCCAGAAGTCCCTTGCTGGCTCCCCGTATCCTCAAAGGTATGATCATAGGCAGATTCCACCAGCCAGAGATGCCTGGAGTCTTGTCTCCCCAGACTCGCTGTACCCAGTTACAGGGACGCTGTTACTCAGCCGCCATCTTTAGTCCGTGCTTCCAGCTTTCTGATCTGAAATAGTTTTTAAAGACAGCCACCATCCTACTTGTTTTTGGCGACTGTTTAGCCATTTTGGACTACCAATCTGTTACGAAACATTGATGAGGCCCCTGGGTAGACCAGGACTGACCTTGGCACTGAAAACAGGAAGCCCTTGAGTTGTTGATAAAAGACCTTGTAGGAAAATGGAAATTTTGCTTCTGTGGGAGAAACCTGTTTCATGGACAAAAGCCTTTCTTACCCAAATACGAAGATTTATTTGCTGGCAATGGAAGAAGGTAAATTATTTAGCTCTCATTGGAAGTAAATATGAAGTTTCAATTCATATGATCAATCTCTAGAGAAAGCAGAGACTGATGTTGTTAGTATTTTAGGTAGTTTGTTAGGGTAAAGCTATACTTCAAAATCCGAGTCAGTCTGTTTGTTCAGTATAGAAACAGTCGGAGATGCTTCAGTGAAAATAAGCTTTTTTTTTTTTTTTCAGTTTTTTACTGGGGCCGGGTTCAAACCCACCACCTCTGGTCCATGGGGCTGGCACCCTGCTCCTTGAGCCACATGTGCTGCCGAAAATAAGCTATTCTTTCACATTGATGTAATAGCAGCAATATCCCTGATAAAATTGGGGTTATCAATTGAATTGTTGAAAAGACTAATATATATCATTTATTTGAGACAAATTATATATTTAAAGCAGTTACCATTTCTTATTTTTCATTGAAGATTAATACTTTCATTTCTTGAAAATCTTTCTTATTATGGAAACGACATAATAATGTATTCAGTCAATAAGAGTTGGAAAGCTTGTTTGGAGAAGTTAGTCTTCCAAATTGGGCTGGAAACTTGAGCCAGCTTTTTCTATTTTATATCCTCAAATACATACGGTATGTGTGTTTTAACATCGCTCTTGGAGGGGATGTGTTGTGACTTTCTAAATGTGGTTTTGAGTGGATGTGGGTCCTTTTTGTTGAGTATTTTTTCTATGTGTGTATTGATTCAGTTCTCTTTCTCTCTCTCTCTTCCTCCCTCCCTCCATATTTGTTAAACTGAAGAAGTCTAGAAGGCATGATATAAATATTTTACCGTAGATGTGGGGCAGAGGAAACTACTCTGATGCAAATTTGCCTGTAAATAAATGGCTTGGTCTCCCAGGTCATAAAATTAAGGCACATGTGATTTAGAAGAGACTTTAGGGTGAGATAAACAAATCTTTTGGACAATTTATTTTTATTTATTTTTTTGGAGTGACTTTCTTCTTGTTCACTATAGAAGTGTGATAAGGGAATCTTGCAAGGTTGAATTTCTTTTTTTTTTTTTTTTTGTTTATCAAAAGGAAACAGAGAAATCTCTGAGCTGGAGTTTCACACTTAGTATTTAGTAATTTTCCAGTAGGTGACACTGGACTCCGGTCATAAATCTCAGTAGAAAACAGTTTCCTTCCCTGTGTCAGCAGCCAGCTTCATTTAGGCAGCCCATTAAGAGGGGGAAGCATCCCCAAATCCTCGCTTCCCCCTTCTCTGAATGACTTCGGTGGAGCCAGAGAGCACAGCTGACAATCTATGTTTTCTCTTGTGTGGGAGCAACCTCCCTTTGATTTCAACCCTTGACTTTATGGCAGCCAACCACATCCCGGAAGGAAGAGGACAGAGTTAGGGCAGGTCATATTTACTTTAGAGGAAGCAAAAAAGGCAGGGAGACTTTTCAGCAGATGAACACATATGTTGTGGGGCAGAACGGGGCAGAAACCTGGAAAACCTAAGACAAAAAGACACACTTGAAAGGTTTTGAAAATCCTAAAGCATCACGGTTCACAGGGCCCTAAGACACAGTCGGGAAGGATGCACAAGCTTCTGGGAGCTTCTGTGATGTCTAGTGGAAAGGGGAGCCAGAAATCAAAGGCTTTGCTTCCCTCAGTGCTGTGATTTCCCAGTCCCCAACTCCCTGCCTGTTATGATAATAGGATTCTTGTTTTATTCCTGCCATGATAACTGGACTCTTGTTTGACTCCATGCAACGCCAACACCAACACACAGGGAGCATTAGGGACTCACTGGACACAGGGCTTTCTCCCAAACAGCTGCCTCATGTCTTGTTTTGAGAGCACAACCTTGTATAAATCAACTGGAAAATTTCCCTGCCTGTCTCCTGGGAGGAAGAGTAGCCCAGTAACCTCCTTTTCATGAAGTGGAACTGAAGTCATCTGCACGTGCCCTGAAGGACCCAGCTGTGGCAACTTTTTATTAGAGGATGGGGTGGCCTTTTCTTTGGGGATGACACAGCTGGGTGGGCATTCAGCTCTTAGATCAGGTCAGGTCACTACGTTTGTTTTCTCTGCGACAGATACCTGATGTTAGTTCAGGAAGTCTTTTTATTTGCAAAGTCCTGCTCTCAAGGGAAGGTGCCTTACCGCCGTCTTACAACCCATCATTCACCTCTGATTTCGAATTTAGAGACATTTCAAAGATCTTTATCTGCACAGATTGGTTCACTGCACATATAGCTAAACAATCTCCCTGCCTGCAGCCCCAATGATTGTCTGTCTTGAATGAAGACGTGAATGGCTAAGTTGGATTAAGCTGTGTTTGATGCAATGAAAACAACTCTTCCCTCATGAAGTAAATAATTCCCATGAGTCAAATGCCTTCAGGGGATTCTGAAGAGCTATTGGTGAAATTGGGCCATTTTATATAATATAAAAATATTCCTCTATTATTTAAATCCTAACCTTGTGTTTGGAGTAACATGTGAATAGAAATATGAGTGTATTTAGCATTTCATTAGGTGAACGAGTCACATTTGGGTGAAGCCTATTTACGTATTCCTCCTTCCTACTCCTTGGAGACCATGAAAAAAAGATGTTCCAAGCACAGCACTCACTCCATCTTCATTGCTGACAACCTCTCTGCTCTAAGTATTAATAGAAATATCCAGATATGAAATCAAAGTCTAAACAAGGCTACTCAAAAGCACTAGAAAATTTGATATGCTTCATAAAAAGCATAAAGAGTGTTTGCTTAGTATATTAATTTTGTTAATTGTATTTATTTAATAAGGCCCACAATACTATTTTATTTTTTTATAGTGTTAATACTTGCTGCAAGGACATGTACTTACTGCAACACATTTAAAAATTCAGAAAAGAATAAACCCTATGAGCTATCCAAATTTCCAGAGGTAAGCACTAACTGGAGTTTGGGTATTTATGAGTATTTTTATATGCACGTCTTAATAGCAACATTATTAGACCATACTTTATGTGTAATTTTATGTCCTATTTTTTCATGATAACCTTATAGTGCTTTTATTTGTTTTATTTATTTATTTTGAGACACAGTCTCACTCTGTCACTCTGGGTAGAGTACTATGGCATCCTAGTTCACAGCAATCTGAAATTCTGGGGCTCATGAGATCTTCTTGCTTCAGCCTACCGAATAGCTGGGACTACAGGCACCCACCACAATGCCTGGTTAGTTTTTCTATTTTTAGTGGAGATGGTGTCTCTCTCTTGCTCGAGCTGGTCTGGAATGCCTGAGCTCAAAGAATTCACCTGCCTCAGCCTCTCAGTCCAGGCATGAGCCATTGTGCCTGGACTTATAGTGCATTTAAATTATTATTTAGTCTTCCAAAAACCTTTTGGGAATTACATGGTGAATGAAATCATTGACTAGACTACCTACAATATTTTAGCAGGTCGGTTAACATTTGTTTCTACTGCTTTGCTTCCATTTATTTGAAGTTGAACTGTGTTTCCCAGTTGTTCTGCCATCCACTACCCAGTTGTAGGGATCAAGATTTCTTCCACCTTTATTTTACCTTCTCTAAACTCCCAGATTTTGTTCTTGATCCTGTAGGAATCATAACCTTCTGTCCCTGTGTTTATATCACCTGCTTTCTGACCCTCAGTAATCTCCAGCAGACCCTGTAAGCCTTGCAGAAATTCAGCCATTGCTTACTATGTTTATTATAAACATGTTTATTATAAAGAAGGTTTTGTGTTAGGGTCCTGGCTTAGTGTTAAGTGTAGGCTAATATTTTGTAGCTGATTCTGCTCCAGTGTCACCCCTTAAAGTACTGCCAGCCGGGACAAATCATCTTTACTTCCTTTTCTCTCTCTCTCAAAAAAAAAAAAAAAAAAAAAAAGATAGCAGAAAAGGAAACCTCTGATCAATCTTTTCTTCTATTATATCACTTCAGTTGGATGCAGTCAAGATTTTCAGGGATACATAGAGATAAAATAGAATTTGTTTCAGAAAATTTCCTTTTTTATATTTACTTTATGTGAAGTTAAATTATCTGGATTAAAAGTAAACATTTACTCTTTTATATCAATTTGGAGATTTAAAAATAAACTTCAGAGAAATGCCAAGATAGTTGTGGAACTGATCTGAGGAATTTAATGAAATTACAAGATGGAATTTTCCCCAGAAGTATTGCTCCTGTGTTGATGCAATTGTTTTCTTTTATCATGAGCATGTCTACTGAGGCTATTTGATTGTCATGGCATTTTTGTGGTCACAAAACAGGGATGACCAGGGAGTATTGTTTATGGGGCCTGAGAGTGACACCTGTTACCATTCCCATTGCCACTGGCTGGACCACTTCAGGATCTTTCCATTTCAGGTGGGATCAATCACAGGGTGCTGTAAGAGATGAGTTGAAACAGCGATTCTGTCATCTGGAGTCAGATCATTATGCACGAGTCATCTGTGTGAGCACAGACATGGCTGCTGTTTTGGTCATCTGACCTGAGAACAGCCAGAACAAATGGTTAAGGGGATTGCTTATCCCAGGAAGTGCTTACTAGCTAGGGGAGGAAGGTTACCAAACGCATCAAGCTAGGAGTTGGAAGACCTGGCTTAAGGGTCATGGTTTGGGCACTTAGCTATGTGACAGGGCAAAACACTTTAACCTTCCTGAGATTTAATTTTTTCACCTGTCAAATGGGAGTATTGACACCATTGCTGTCTACTTCATAGAACTCAGTGAGATGCTGGATATAAAGGCACACTGTAAAGCACAGTGCACTGTAGAGTTCTATGGTATAAATGATTATTATCTAACATGTGATAAGGACAGAGTGACCAGGAGAATGCACATCCCCCATGGGAACAAATTGAACTTTGTGTTGTGTAACTTGCATTTTTATACTCTTTAAGTTTATAGTATAAAAGCATAAGTTTATTTATTTATTTATTTATTGACAGAGTCTTCCTCTGTTATCCAGAGTAGAATGCAGTGGCATTATTGTAGCTCACTGCAGCCTCAAACTCCTGGAGTCAATTGCCTCAGCCTCTTGAGCAGCTAAGACTACAGACGGATGTCACCATGCCTGGCTAATTTTCCTATTTTTTGTAGAGACGAGATCTTGAAATGCTTAAAATGATAAATTTTATATTATGTCTGTTTTACCACAATGTAGAAAAGGAAGCCATTATTTTATCCAAGACCATAAAGATTTACCTCTATATTTTCTTCTAAGAGTTTTATAGTTTTAAATCTTTGCTCCATTTTGAGTTATTTTCTATCTATGGTGTGAGGTAGGGATCCCACTTTATTCTTTTGCATGTGCATTCCAGCTATCCAAGCATTATTTGATGGAAATCTCATACATCTTGTCTTTAACTTTACTACATCTATTATGTCATTTATCACAATCTGCTTTTGTATACAAGTTATTTGTGCTTGTGTCTGTCTGTGCTCCCACTAGATTATTGGGCTCCGTGCTGATCATTGTATCGTCCTTTCTCTTCCACTACACACAACTCCCTGATACATTCAGGATACTGCAAACAGTAAATGGTTAATAAGTTGTTGGGCTGAATTGACATTGCAAGCAAACAAAAGATACCTTTAGTGAGATTTTACTATGAACATTTTTATCTTTGTAAGGGGTTCTTTCCCTTTCAACAGCTGTCAGTTAATATTTATGTAATAAAAATATTTCTATTACCTGTGCATTGGGACTTTAGGGAGTCAATAATTAGCACCTCTGTCTTCCCTGGTTATATTCACAGATGCAATTGAAAGATAGACTCAGGAGTCAGCCGGTTTTCTATAAAATGACTTTTCTTTGTCGTTGGGGAATTTGTTGGATAAGATGGCTTAGGTCTGTAGCCAGGTGGGTTTGCTCAGGGTTCACCTGGAACTAGATGTACTTTTTAATAGAGATACTGGTACAACTTAATAATGGCATAACTCCCACACAGGGTAGGCTGCTTCCCCTTAGCAAGTCTCTAGAGAGGAAAAGAAGGGTCTGGAATGAAATGCTTATTTTACCTTCCAAATTTACTGATGAGATACTTTATTCAGGAGCCAAATGAGTGAGAAACAGAGAGAAAAGAGATAGACTCTTCAGTGCTTTTAGTAGATAAGTTTTGTCCAATTGAGGGATGAGGACCAATACCTTCTACCCTTTTGTTATGAAGAGGAATAAACAAAAGATGGGACAAGAGGCCAGGAGTGCTCCCTTGATGGAGGTCCCCATGGAAACATGTAGAGTGAGGGGGAAGGACTACTTTTCCTTCTTGCTAAATTATATTATTATGTTTGCGACTGACCTCATAAAGGAAAACATTTCCCTATATTCCTGTAGCTAAGGAAAAGAATTATTTTTATTATGTCTTAGCATGCATCTTTTTTATATCAGTTTCTATATTAGCATTTAACAATCCTTAATTTTTGAGGGAGGCTAACGTCAACTGAAGTGAGTCATGTGAGATTAAGATGATAGATTATGTCTGGAGTCTATCAGGCCATTCAGTTTATATTTGTTAAAGTTAAGGAAGTTCATAATTCTGTGTTTTATGAAGGAATCCTCCCTCACTGTAATTTCCTTCATCAAACAATAGTTGTATAAAGACCCAATGCCTTTTCTGTGATTTTTATTATTTTTTTCCTAATACAACCTCTAAACTTGAAATTCTTAATGGACATTCACTGGAGTCATATGAACTCATTGTTTCTGTTCTGAAAAATATATTTATCAAAAGGGAGTTTAAGAAACATTTCAATGATATCTCAAGTTTACACATACTGGTCTGTCCAAAATTCTGCCTCTCTATTTGCCTCTTGGGCTGTGCCATGGCTTCAAGATCTCATTTAAGTTCTTTAAGAAAAGCACTCTATCTAATACTTGGCCCATTATGGGAGCTCAAGGAATGTGTATGGAATAATTGAATAGCTTGTTTGGCTCAAAGATATTAGGAGAATCCTCTAGAAATCAACACAGAAATCACAGAGAGGAAGACTGTGAAAGGAGAGAGAAGTTGTGGTAGTTTGTGAACATGTCTGCAAATTCTTTGACACTCCTCCCATTGAGGCATGGGGAGGTCTATGGCCCCTACCCTTGATTCTGATCAGACTTTATGACTTGCTTATAATCAATAGAATTCAGTGGAGATGATGCTTATCACTTAGAAGGTTTGGTCATGAGATGAAATGCAGCTTTCACCTTGTCTGCTGGGAAGTCTGCTTGTGGAGCTCTGAGCTTTCCATATAGAAAGTGCAACCACCCAGAGGCTGCCATGTTGAGAGGAAGCCCAAGCCTGGGGGAGGTTCCTGAATGGTGTCCCAATCAACAGCCTCTGATGAGCCCCAACAGAGTATCAGTGTCAAACTTTTTGGGGTGACAGTTGATTCCAGCCTCTAGCTGCCCAGTCATCCCTAGTCTAAGAGTCTTCACAGTTGGGGCCATAGACAACATGATGCAGAGACCAGCCACATGGCATTTTTGAATTCATGACTCTCAGAATTTGTAAGTGTAAGAAAACGATGGTTTTACTCCATTAATGGTATATACTTGCTGCAATGGCATGTACTTGGGTATATGAGGTTTTTGAGTGCTTTGTTACATCATAATAAATAGAAGAAAAATAAAGAAATGGATTATTTCTGGGGGAAGATGTGGAAAATCTTCCAGAATCTATTTTTCTCTGTACTTGTTATGCAGTATGCCGTCAAAGTTTAAAAAAAAAAAAAAAAAAAAAAGGATTTTATGATACAGGAGAACGGACACCACTTGATCATGCTTATAAACATCAAAGGTATAATTGGCTCCTCAATAGAAGGATGGTTTTGAGGTATATATTAGAAACTAGTCATCACTCTCAAAGACAGCCGGAGAGCTTCATGTCAACCCTGGGTAAGATTTGGGGGTGGATTATTAAAGTTATGACTTATAATTTCTTAAAGAAGATTGTAGTGCTTTGCAGATTCAGTTCCCTAAGAACAAATTGGTCACACTAACATCTCTCAGTGGTAGGGTTTGTAGACCACTGAATCTGGGAATGATACGGTATTTCTGTACTTCAGCGAGCTATGTGATGACATTGCTCAGGATGAACTCATGGATAAATTGGAGGAACGTGGTGAAACACAACCCTCATATAAGGTATATGGTTTCTACAACTTAGAGTAAAGTAGAAGTCATAAGAAAACCAATTTTAGCTTAACATTAAGGCTCTTCAGGCAGAAGCAACTGCCCTAGAAGGAAAAGGACTGATTTCTACCCTGGAGAAAATTGGACCCAGGTTGACTGGACACTTTTCAGGGAAGATGTAGAGGACTTGTGAGTATTGGACATGTATTGGAATTCAATGTTTTTTGAAGTTTTAAAATAATTTTTTCAAAATCTTGAATTACTGTGAGAGTATATATGATTAGGTTACACTGTTTGTATTTGTAAGGTAAAATCTAAGTTGCAGTGGAGTCCTTTACCCAGGTAGTGTGCGCGTTAGGTAGGATTTACCAACCCCTTGAATTTAATTGTTTTTCTGTCATGTAGGCTTTTACTTATTAATCTACTGGTTTCAACACTGTACTGAATACATGGGATACTTTTCCATTCTTGAGATACTTAAGAAATGTTTTCCAAATTCCTCCAGGTAAATACAAAAGATGCAAAGTCTTTAAAAATCCTTAGATCTGTGGTTTGTGTTGTAGTCAAAGGTGTGGTTGAGTGAGATATGTCTGCAGTTCCCAGAAATAGTTTGTGTCACATAATCCAGGCATGTTCTCATGGGCAGGTCACCATGGGTATTAATAAAGAGTGCTACTGGAAAAGGACAGTCTCCTCAGTAACAGGAACAGTCTAAAAAAAACTATGTCCTACTGAGAGTGGCTGAATACTATACCAAGGTCAGGACAGCCATTTTCCTGGGCAGCTAGTCGGGCTGGTCAGTAGAGGGCGACATAGCACAGTTTGTGGAAGTCATGATGTCACACCAAGGTTACAGACCAGTCAAGGTGATCTTAGCCTGAGCACAGAGGGAAGGACTCAGAAACTGTGTCAGGTTCTTGTCTGCCTTGTGGTTCCAAGACACAGTGGCTCAGTGACCCAGAAGAAACAAGGATTTCCTGTCAAAGCAGGACTCTGAGCCAACGCTGACCACCCACTGTCATCTCCTCCCCTGGGAGAGAAGCAGCGGTCTCTGCCTCCCACCCTACAAGCAGCAGCCCTGGCCTCTTGGCCTTAGAGCTTCTGCATGGTGCTCTCCAAATGCTCCGGGAGGAAACAGTTGACTTGAACTCTGAATGTGGCTAATAATATTCTCATGGTTTTCTCGCTCCAGGCCTGCCCCATCACCTCTGCTGATTGGGGTTGGAAGTTCAGAGTCTGGATGGCGAGCTTCCTGCAGACCCAGCCTAGAGGCTGAGCTATAGCCAGCAATTCATGGAGGTCACTAGGTCATGGTTCTCCTCTATTTTCCTGTCCCCTGAAGCGGCATTTTGAATAAACAGCTCTTTCCTATCATAAACCAAGACATTAAAAATACGTCTGGGATCCTTGCGTTGCCTTGCTGGTCCTGTTTCCTGTTCTCTGTTCATACATTCCTCCTGCCTTCTGTCCTTTTGGGGTGTATCATCATGACTGATAGGATGGGGCTAACAGGCCACAACATGAATACTCTTCCATTTTGGGAATAATCTAAATCACAGGAATCTTTTCTGTGTTTGGAAAGATACTGTGTTTTCTTAAAGGTCTTTTCCTTGCAGCAATCAAGATTTAAAAAATTCCACAAAGAAATATTTCCATTCTTGGTCATGCTTGATATCACGCATCACTTAGAATTGGAGGAACATAATTAAAACAAGCAGGAGATTCAAATACACACAGAAATATCAAGACTCCTGAATGCCAGCGCAGAAATATAAAGTTGGCGTCTCTCATCAGCTATGCCTCTGTTCTGTTCTGCTCACTGACTCCATCAATAGCTACATACGTCTGCACAACAGGCAGGCATGCGTGTGCTGCTACAATATGCAACAGCTAACTATATACAGACCCCCAGATTTTTGATGATGATGATTTCTTTAGGACAAACAAACATAAAATACTCGGGAGAAAAAAAAAATGTTCTTAAAATGTAAATAACATTTTGAATACCAATCTGGCTGCTGCATGATTAAAAATTGTGCTGTTTTCTTGTTTACGCTAAGCTCATTACTTTAGAAACTGCTGAACCTGAAGATTAAGAATAACTTTTCCCTTAGACTTCTCTTTGAGAGTCATCCATGTGATTTTTTTTCTTTTTCACTAAATGTGTGTGTCCAGAGATGGGAAAATTTGGTATTTTCAGTCTCCATTTTCTTCGTTCACTTATCTGAACTGAATGTCAGTGATTCCTCTGGAGTTTAAATTCCTTAGGGGTATCCTGGCTTCATCTAAGCTATTGTTATTTCTTGCCGAGATGAGTGAGAGTCTTCACAACAGTCTTACTGTTTTTATTCTTGCTCACCAATAGTCTATTGTTTATATAGTGGGATGAGAATTTTTTAAAAGAGGGGAAAAAACACTGTAGAAAACTATATTATGGACCAGATGCAATGGCTCATGACTGCAATCCTAGTACCCTGGGAGACTAAGACAGGAGGATCGCTTGAGTTCAAGAGTTCAAGACCAGCCTGAGCAAGGCCAAGACCCTGTTTCTACTACAAATAGAAAAATTAGCCAGGTATTGGATGGGTGCCTGTAGTTCGAGCTACTTGGGAGGCTGAGGCAAGAGGATCACTTGAGCCCAAGAGTTTGAGGTTGCTTTGATGCCATGGCTATAGCTGGGCAACAGAGTGAGACTTTTGTCTCAAAAAAAAAAAAAAAAAAAAAAAAAAAAAAATTACAGAAAATTTTTAATTTCAATAATATTACATAGAATTCTTATATATCAATCCCCCTAATCTGATCCAACCCCTGCTTCTATCTCTGGCTTTAATTTTAAAAAGTATTTTGTGTTTTTATAAATGTATAAATCTGTCATTTTTTTTTTGCAATTGATCACCACAGTACAGTTTTAGAACACTTGTATCATCTCAATTACTGTGAGACCATTTGCTGGATAATCTTTCCTCAAACTTCCAAGACAAGCATGAATCAGCCTTTATCTCTGTAAATTTACCTTTTCTGTATACTTCTTATATATGGAGTCAAAAAATACACAACCTTTCATATCTTCTATACAAGCTCCAGATTTCATAATTCTGGGATTGTCCGATGTGGATAAATCTCACTGCATATGTTGGTCACATCTAGCTGTCACTGCATAGTCTTATGGGGAGTCAGGGTTTGGGCAATTGACATGACCTATTCTGTGAATAGAAGACCTCTACTTGGGTCTTACGGTCTCTTGTTTTTATTTGTATATGTGTATATAGAGAAATCAGTCAGTAATTAATAGCATGGTTGTTCCCTTGCATATAAGATAGTTTTCTCTTGCTACTTTTAAGATTTCTCTCTTCTTTGTTTTTTCCAATAGTTTGATTATGATAGATGTACATATGGATGTCTTTGTATTTATACTACTTGGGTTTGCTGAGCTTGTTGGCTCTGTAGATTAATATTTTTTCATCAAATTTATGAAGTTTTGGCTATGATTTCTTCTGCTCTTTCTTCTCTCTTTTTCTTCTTAGACTCCCATTACATATATGCTGATACTTGATGTTGTCACCCAAATTTCAGAGCCTCTGAATATTTTTCTTCAATTTTTTTTTTTAGTTTCTGTCCTTCAGACGGGATAATTTCTATTGTTCTGTCTTCAAGTTCATTTATTTTTTCTTCTGCTATCTGAAACACACTGCTGAAACTCTTCCATAACTTTTTAATTTCAGTTATTGTACTTTTCATCATTACTATTTCCATTTTATTCTCTTGTAAGTGCTTAAATATTGTATTGAGATTTCCTGTGCATTGAGTCATTGTTGTCTTACATATGGAGTCATGATAATGCTTAGCTCTTTGGGATTTTTTTGCCAGTTGTTTTGAATTCTTTCTCTTTCTCCCAGACTGCTAGGATTACATCTGGGGTTGCTCAGAAACAGTTTCTTTTGACTGCTTTTTTTTCTGACATACAGATCATGCCTTTTTGTTGCTTTGCACATCTCATACTTTATTATCAAATATTTGATGGTTTAGATAGCACGTTTTAGCAACTCTCTGTTTTAACTTTTCTTTTTCTGAAGATTGTTGTGTTCTTGCTGTTGTTTTATTTAGTAATTTGCCTTGAAGGCATCTGTGAATTCTGTCATCCCTGCATTGTGCAGATACAAATTATTGCTTAATTCTTTGCATGCTTTTATTTCTAAAACTGGTTTTTTAGGACTTGCTCCCATTTCAGCTGAAGAGTCCTCGTTGGTTTTGCTTCAAAACCTCAAGCCTGTAAGGCTCCCATCCACTCTACTGATGGATCTGTAGGGAGGCTATGAAGCCAACTCAGACTTCAGACTGCGTTTAAGTCTTCCTGGGCTTTTATTCCCCCATACTATTTTATATCTCCTTTGTGCCAGTGCATAGTATCTGCCAGCCAGAGATGTATGGGTGGCTTAGGCTCCATTCTCTGCTGTAGATTCAAATAGGTTCTATATGGAAAAGCTGCCAAGCACCCTGATGCTGAATCATCTCTTGGAACTCTCTGTTAAATCCCACGGTAGTCTGTCAACATGTTGCCAAACCTCAACCTCAGTCTTCTTGAGTAGCTGATTTTCCTTGCACTGGCTAGTGTGACCCATGACCATTATGTCTGGAAATCCTCCATCTCTAGTAAGCCCACTCTGAAGGCAATTGTATAGATGCTAATTTCTATAGCTGAGTCCATCCTAGCTGAACTATTGCACCTAAAGAGGTTTTTCTTTGGGGGGATCTTGGGGGAAGAGTCAGGAATTGCAGTGCCCAAGAACTCCAGTGTTCTCCAAAGTTCAATAGTTTTCACAAATAAATGCTTCTCAGTGTTTTGTGTCCCTTTGGTTAAATTTCAAAATGCTGGGACTGGTTGTTTCTGGCAATTTTGTTCAGTCGTTCTTCTTCTTCTTCTTTTTTTTTTTTTTTTTTTTAGAGTCTCACTTTGTCACCCTTGGTAGAGTGCTGTGGCGTCATAGCTCACAGTAACCAACCTCAAACTCCCGGGCTCAAGCGATTATCTTGCCTCAGCCTCCTGAGGAGCTGGGACTATAGGCACTGGCCACAATGCCCAGCTATTTTTAGAGACAGGGTCTTGCTCTTGCTCAGGCTGGTCTCCAAACTCCTGAGTTCAAGCAATCCACCTGCCTTGGCCTCCCAGACTGCTAGGATTACAGGTGTGAGCCACTGCACCTGGACAGTTTGTCCAGTTTTATGGTTGCTTTCTGGGGGAAGGATTTGTTGGCCAGCTCATTCTGTCATTCTGGTGGTAGTCAGATGCCTTACCAGCTGGTTGGTCTGACACCCTGCTTGGAAACTCTAAGTGACGCCCAGGTTTCTCATCATTGCTCCCTGCCAAGCTTTGGGGTCCTTCCTCATGTGACTCCCACACTACCACTCTGAGAATGTTAGCTCCAGTATCCCTCCTCACAGACCCTCTGTCCTGATATGGCCACTGTCCCCAGGATTTTTCCTTGGAAGCCTTGTTTGCTGTCTTGTTTTACTTTTTTCACAATGTGCTTTCTGCAACTCGCCTTACCGACTTTCCTGCTTCCACCTTCCTGCCAATTTATCTGGGAGGATAAACTGCCAACAACATAGTTGTTGACTATGCCAACAACTCCCTGCAATTTGCACTGACTTCTATTGCTTTCTAAGTTGTTTTTCAAGTTTGGTTTTTCAATTACAAAATGTTTTTTATAACAGGGATTCTAGTACATACTGGGTCCGTGTGTTCATAGTGTCCCATAGTGGTTCATAGTGGGTGCATAATAATTCTCAATAAATGCTTATTGCTTAATTAAGTCTGCTTTTTCCAGCGTTGAAGGAGATGTAGTCACTTTCATAAATGTATCACTTGTTTCCTTTTTTATGATTGCTCTAAGATACTTTTACTATTTCTGGGGAACTATGGGTTTTGGCAATATAGGAACAGAATAAGTGGCTTAAGCAATTCATTTGGAGATCCTTTTTCATGATACAATCACCCTTATGACCAGAGTTCGTTTGTTTTCTCAAGTATCACTGAAATGTGCCCCTCACCCTCTCTCCTGTCTACTGAGTGCTAAGACCTCTCTAGCAAGAATTTCCACGTAAAAATGGTGTTATGTTTACTTGATTCTTCCCCAGCTATTTCAGTCAAAACATGTATATGGGCTTTAAAAAATTTTCATACATAGGTGAGTTCAAGTATACCACATCAATGCACAAACACCACAACTCTGAGACATAACTATATCATTCGAGCGTTTGAGTGTCCTATGGTTATCATTTCAAAGGCAATACCTGTCATACTAAACAAAGCCCAAATCTCCAAGATTCTTGGGTCACTGGAATTTAGTTTTTCTGTTTTATTAAATTGGAGGTGAAACTTAGTCAACTCACAGAGAGTATGAAAGTCGTATTTTGTTAGGAGGAACACTTTCACTAGTCCCCAAAGTTCCCCTGGTCTTTAGTTCCCCTTTTATGCAGAAGGAATTCACTCCTCAGTTTCTCATGCCCTTCTCAGGTTTCATCCTTTGAGAGGTCTATATTTTGGGTAATTTTCAATCAGATGTGGAACTTTTCTTGGGTTAAAACTTCACACCTCTAATTTCATTTTGTTTCCCTCTGGGTTTTCTTCAAATTTTATTTTCTCCATTGTTCATCTTCCAGGTCATTAACAAAGATGCCCAATGCTCAACTCTGTCACTTTGCTCATAGGAGTTTACAGTTACTTTATCATCCACTCCATCCCTCAAGAAAACTACATCATGAATGTTCTCATCCATTTTCTCATCCTTTAAGACTTAAAAAAAAAAAAAAAAAAGATTAAATTTTCTTCATTATAATAATTTCATGCTAACCTACATTGTACCCAATTTCACTGCACTATGAAGAATTTAGCCTCATGTCAATTTCTCAGAGATGGGTATTGCTTTTAGCTTACTTCCAAAGCAGCAAATGATTTCTGGAATATTTTCTGAAGGTGTAAATGAGTTCGATAAGGGGATTTAAGAGGTTGGTTTCTGGAGGAACCATCCATAATATGGAACTTGTGGTGTATCTCAAATCCTCAGATTTGGCTGAGAGCATCGTATTTCTCCATCATTTCTTTGCAAAAAGATCCAGGCAATTTCATGGTCCCCAAAGCCTTGGTCTACTTCGTTATCTTTTTAGTCACTAACTGTAGGATTTCTCTTCCGCCCCACCCCTCTACCACTTGATTTCTTCCATTTTAGGAGATTTGTGAAAGAGCTTAGATTTAGGAAGAATAGTTTTAGAAGGAAGAGATTGCACTCATACCAATGGGGATAGAATCCCAACTTCTTAGGGAGGCTCTTTGTGACCCAAGATTAAACTTGCTTAACAAGTGTTGAAGTTTCGGTTTAAATTTACTAAGAAAATCCCAAATCTTGCCCGATAGTGTAGGAGGAATGTAGGTATTAGCAGGAGATTTACACTTTGGAACTGGAGTTTTCCTTTTACACAATGGCCTCCCCTCAGCAGGGTGGGAAGTGAGGTGGCCTGGGCATTGTTGAGTCATTCACTCACTCACTGTGGGGGGGGGGGACTGGGAAAACACAACGGAGTTCAGCAGGCCAAAGAGATGGGCTCCTCCAGTCTACATGCAGACGTCCTGCTGGTGCCTAAAGCCAATGGCCTTCTGCTTCCTGGGAGTGTCTGTATGAGACTGTGTTTTGGTCGTGTGGTTGTTTATTTTGGAAATGTCCAATAAATAACTCAAGAAAGGATATTAGAGAAAGCCTCCCTGGGGAAAGCTACAAATCCCTTGGGGACGCAAAGCCTCATGCATGTGGCCTCTGATAAGAGGAAATCGCTACAGACAATATTTGCTTTTTCTACATTCCCTACGGACAATAAAATAGAAACAGGAACAAGTGGTAGGAAACAAAATCTGTTATTTGTTTGCTTAGTAAAGTCTTTTATTTTAGTTATTTTGGTTAAACAAGGGGATGAGGATGCTGGATCCTGAGCTGAGTCAGTCCTCTGAGATGACTGAGAAGTCCCAATGGAAAGCTGAGAGTTATTCCTGGTGGGGTGAGACCCACTCTCACACCTCTGTGACTGCGCCAGCTCCATGGGGGACTTGGCCGGGCTGTCTTGCATTTCACTAGGTCTCTGTGTTACTGGCAAAGAGGGTCCAGCTGCCTGTCGCTGTCAGCCAATATGCAGAGACAGGGATAGGGTCCACCAAACTTTGTCAGAAGGCCAGCGATTCTGGAGAACAGCGAGAGTAGCCTCTTCAAGACCATTCTGTTCTTCCATTTCCAAAATCACAGTTTTATCCATAAAGCTTCAAAGCAAAGACCACATTAACTCTCATTTTAAATAATAATCAGCACAATTCTGTGACCTATTAAAAGATTTCCAATTCAAAAGTCAATCTCCTAAATCAATCCTAATAAATTCCTCAAGATAGGCATTTTTACAGTGGGAGATAAATTTGCAAAACAATAAGAGTGGGAGACAGAAGGTGAAGTTCCCATAGAGCTAAACCGACCAGACCAGCCTCCTCATCTTGGCCTTAGCCCGACTGACTCCATCTTTTTCTCACTCCACGTGCTCTCATCTGGGCCATTTTGTCTGCTACAACCTGAGACTTTCTGGTCTAGAGTGAGGTTGGAGGTAGGTTTGCAGCTGTGGCTAAAGAGGAGGAAGGGTAAAAATCCAAGCATCTGTCCTCACGATGGCACGACCTTATTTGTGCACACGCAGGGGACTCCCTCCTCCCTAATCTCTCTGAGCATGGCTCTGTAAGGGTTCTGGCTCACACACAACCACCACCACAAGAATCCACTCACCAGAGCCAAACCTTACATCACCAGGAAGATGTAACATTCCCTGTGTGAGACCCGTATCCACAGGATCCACTGCTCAGGGGAGAGAAGGAGATGCTGGCTGAATCTAGGAGGCAACCCTGCCCAGGACCCCTGCCCCTCACCCAGAGAAGGAAACTGTCTCCCGAGGAGTCCCTGAATTACTCAGAGCTCATCAAAGAAAGGACTCGACTTCCCTGGAGAGTTGTTTATTTTTCTTCCTAATTACCAAAGCCTAAAGGTATCTTTTCTGAAATGTTGATTCAGAGATTCTGAACATAAATTTGCCAGGCTGCCTTCATTTCGCTTGCAAAAGAGAGTTAGACCCTGAACAACACAGCAGGAAGACCTTAGGCTTCCCAAATCCTTAATGTGGAAGAGGGGGCGGGGGAGTGAGGGAAGGTTGAATTGCTGACACTTTCAAAGGCTTATTCAGGTGGACAAAGATGGACAGATAACCATGAAAGGCACAAGGCAGAGCATTAAAAATAGCGGAATTTAACAAGAAACAGTTCCCTCGCCATCCGAAGTGGGGGGCGATCCACACGAGGATGAAAGGGATTTAAATCTCAGAGGAAGATTCCTCTCATGTTGTAGATGACAGAAATGAAGAATGAACTTTATTATCTGATCTGAAACAGGGAGTCGGAATTTGTTGAGGAGATACATATGGCTGATGGGGAGGAAGAAGCGAAGGCCAGTTTAACATGAGGCCAGGGAAGCCTCGTTTGTTTGTTTATTTATTAAGATCTAAAAGCAATAGAATGGGGCCCTGTTTGTAATTGACACTCTTTTCAAAAAGGAAGAAAACGAGGATGGTAACAATAAAAAAGAAAACACATACCACGTGCCCAGGTTCTCTGAGAAGCTGTGCTCCTTGGCACTTTCTTTCTGGATCTTTCTCTTGAGGGTGAACTTTGGGGAACTATTAACACACTGAGTTAGTCTGGGTCCTCCGAGAAGTAGATGCCAAGATGAGATCAGTGTGGGTAGAGTTGTACAAGGGAGACGTGTGTATAGAAAAAAAGGAGGAGGCAGGAAGGCGTGTAAATATAAAAGGGGTGAGGGAAGGAAGGTGGGGTGCCCACCTCAGGACTGCTGTGTAGTTCAAGGAAGGCCACTGGAGAGTCCTTGAAGAAAGTCAGGTCTTGTGAGGAGTGCTGTGTCTCTCAGATGTGCCCCACCATGCTTGGTCATTGGCTAAGTCATTGGGATCAGTTGTGAGAAGAGTGACCTTGATACCCACATGACAATGATTTCCCATCACGCTCTGAGCTTCTTGGTTTATCACACTTCCTGTAGTGGGAGGTGTGTGAGCCACATTCTCAGAACCATTATTTCATGGAATATTCACGGTAGCAGACCATCTTCCGTGGAATTGGAAGGAGCTTTGAAGATCATTGTTCGGTCCTTCTCACTGTGCAGGTGAAAAGACTTGGGCACGTGGGGCTGGATGATGTTCAGGACTGGCCAACACTTGAGTGGTGGGGCTGATTTTCTCCTTAGAACATTCACGTTTTTAGGATGTTAGAATGACCCCTTCTCTAGGGCTCCTGCCGCTAAGCCAACTGCACCAACCAAGTTGTGTGTGAAAAAATATATATGCTCTAGAAAATTCAGAAAATAAGGAGGAGTAACAAGAAGGAAAAATATTATTCATTACTTATTTAACTAACCACCCAAATTCTTAAGTGTTTGGTTTATTTCTTTTTGGTTTATTGGTTTGCATTTTTTTACATACAGAAGTTTATTATGCATAAAATTTGAATCCTGATTTTTTTTCACCTGGTACGCATATCATAACAAGCATTTGTCGTGCTGTAAAAATTTCATAAACTTAATATGAATGCCTATACAACTCATTCATCTTTTGATTCAGTTACCATGAACTATCTGAGAAAATGTAGGAAAATTTGAGGAAATTTAAGTTGAAAACAATCCTTCTAGGAAAAGTTTCTGAAACTTATGGCTTCAACCTGAGATATTTATCAGGTGCGAAAAATGGGCGACCTTATTTCCTCTTCATTCTTTGAAATGTCTCTCCTCTGACTTTTAAAGAAAAAAAAAATTGAGACTGAGTTTGTAAATTTCTTACTACTTTTTGACAGAACATTTGTATATTTCCAACTGCTTCAGTATACCTATTTTGGAGTTTTTGTTTTATTTCATTTTGTGAGCTCTTTGGAAGCTGAAAATTGGTCTCACGAAGGGATCCTCAAACTGCAGCCCGCGGGCTACATGAGGGGGTGTGATTGTATTTGTTCCTGTTTTGTTTTTTTTTTACTTCAAAATAAGATATGTGCAGCGTGCATAGGAATTTGTTCATAGTTTTTTTCTTAAACTGTTGTCTGGCTCTCAAACGGTCTGAGGGACAGTGAATTGGCCCCCTGTTTAAAAACTTTGAGGACCCCTGGACTAATTGACCAGGTGAAAGACATTCCTTCCTACCTAGACTTTCCTAGTAACTCTGAATTTCAGGAACAGATGAGCTTGAAAGTGGTTAGAAAAAGCATGGATTTAGGGGAATTACACAGATGAAACGTGAACTTGAGTGTGGTCTTTGGGTGTGATATGTAAATCTATCTTTAATCTCTCTGAGCTTCAATTTAATTATATATAGACTGGGCATAATAGAACATGAATCTCATTTTGGTTTAGGTAAGGATCAAAAGGATTTTAAGACAAAGAATGTATTTTTTTTGCTATCATTATTGTCTTTGGCTTTAGTCTGTTAATGTTAGGTTTATTCATTTTTTAGTCTTTTAATGTTTTAAAATGGATGACATACCTTATTCATGTAGCAAAGAGACATTTCCTTTCTCTGTCAGTGGATATGTTAGCACATATCTCTGTTGCACTCAGCGTGTTCATTACCAGTTAAGCATATATGCATTATCCCCGTAAATATACAGCAATCTTGGAGTCAAACATGGAGTAGTGAGTCTATGACTTGTTTATTCTTGAGCTATTCATTGTGATTAATGTCGTATGTAGCTAGGGAGAGGTTTTGTTTCTCCAAAATTTTTATTTATTTTATTTTATACTTTCATTATTTAGGATTCATTGAGAGCACAGAGAATTAGGTTACACTGATTGCATTTGTTAGGTAAAGTCCCTCTTATAAGTGTGTTCTGCCCCCTCTTCCGCCCTCTCTCCTTCTTCCACATTCCCCTGCCCCACCCCTTGTATTAGCTCATCTATTGCCTTCATATTAGAATTGAGTACATTGGATTCTTGCTTCTCCATTCTTGTGATGCTTTATTTATTTTTTTGAGACAGAGTCTCACTATGTCACCTTTGATAGAGTGCTGTGGCGTCACAGCTCACAGCAACCTCCAACTCTTGGGCTTAAGCAATTCTCTTGCCTCAGCCTCCCAAGTAGCTGGGACTAAAGGTGCCTGCCACCAAGCCTGGCTATTTGTTGTTGTTGTTATAGTTGTCATTGTTGTTTAGCAGGCCAGAACTGCGTTCAAACCTGCCAGCCTCAGTGCCTATGTCTGGCACCATAACCACTGTGCTACGGGTGCCAAGCCAAGAAATTTATTATTACTATTTTTTTTTTTTTTTTGCAGTTTTTGGCCGGGGTTGGGTTTGAACCCACCACCTCAAGCATATGGGGCCAGCGTCCTACCCCGTTGAGCCACAGGTGCCACCCAGGCCAAGGAATTTTTAAGAAACTTCTGTCAGTTAGAGATTTCAATAACTTCTTTTCATCCCATAACCCTTTCATGGAGAATTTGTTCTATGCTTAGCCCAGAAGGGACAGCTCCTATGGCTGTATGACCCTCGGGGCACATATAATGGGTGGATAATATCCAAAGCAGGGCAATCAGTGTAAAGTTATCAAGAAATTTGCAACTGGGGAGCAGAGACTGAATTTGTTACCTATAGAAGATGATATAGACTCAACTGCTGATGTTGCCTTTGGGGATAGCCATTGCAAATCATGTATACATAAATAAGTTAGCAGAAAAGGCAGGTGGTGCAGAAATTTGAATGAGTAAAGTAATTGTGGAGCAAAAATGAGAGGGGGGGATGAAAGGGGAGAAGCCCACTGGGGACACCTGTCGATGCACTAAAAGGCACACTATCTTGGGAATAGTGAATCTCCTCTGTAACTCCCCTCTGTATGGCTTTAGCATCTCCAGCCCCATCCACCAACATCTGTTGGGAGTGCAGACCTGCTGCTCCTTCCTGGATGAACTACAGAGGCTGTTGGCCTCTGGGAGACTCAGTGCAGGGGGCTTTTAAGAGGCAAGAGGGTCAGCTGGCCATTCTTCCCCTGTTGAGGGCCCCTTAGCTTTGCCCAGGTGCAAGAGGAGCCAGACCGTTGGAGCTATTTCTGAAGGAGGGTCTGGGGTCTGGAATTTGGGTAAAAATGCCCTAGAGGTTAGGAGGTCATGTTGGTATCAGTAGAAGTTCTAGGTGAGTCAAGGATGGTTCGGAAAAGGATGAAAAGTGAGAATCTATTATATGTTTCAGGGAACTCTCTTTTTTGAGGCAGTGTCTTGCGCCGTCGCCTAGGCTAGAGTGCTGTGACATCATCATAGCTCACAGCATCCTCAAACTACTGAGCTCAGGTGATCCTCCTGCCTTAGCCTCCCAAGTACATGAAACTATGGGTATGTACCACCATGCCCAGCTAAATCTGTTATTTTTTTGTAGAGACAGGGGTCTGACCCTTGCTCAAGCTTGTCTTGAACTCTTGGCCTCAAATGCTCCTCCTTCCTCTACCTCCCAAAGTGTTGTGATTATAGGAGTGAGCTACTGTGTCCAGCCTTTTGCACCTTACCAGATGTCTTTTCCCAAATCCTATCCCCTTCTTTGCTCCTTCTTAAAAGGGACATGTGACACCAAGATGTAACTTATCTGTGGCATGTTTGACAGTGAGACAGCAAAGCCAGTGGCTTCCATTGGTACATCAGGAACAAAGTGTAGAAAAAGAACCAGGGGGTCTCAGTGGATCTAGTCTAGCAGTTGAGAATCTGGGCTGTCCCCAGTCCTCCCAGTCCATTCACACTCTTTACCAAGGTAAGTAGGAAATGGTATTTGCAATGACTGTGCCAGGAGGCTGAGAAAGGATGGGGCCCAGTGAAACCAAAGCCAAAGAAGGCTTCCCTCCCTTCAGGTCACAGCACATTATCACACATACACAGGCACAAAGTCGCCTTGTTCTCCTTCCCATTTCCTGGAGAGAGTTAATAAAATGACCCCACAGGAGGCAGCTCTGCTGATCCCAGCTGTGGGCAGGAGCTCAGCTGGAGTCTTCTAACTGAGCCACAGCTTCAGGTCTAAGATTCTGGCCATTGTTGGTCAATACTTTCCTTCTACAGGAAAAATCCATTAACATCTCCATAAAGTATTTGAGTATTTGCAAACAGAACTTTTCTTTTCCTAAAGGCACATGAAGAGCTTTAAAGAATGTCTCCAACTACTGCAAAGCACTATGAACTTTGAGAGCTGTCTGCATGGACTAGACTCATAAAAATTATCTCACAGACAGTGAGGATTTACAAAGTCCTAATAATTATTAACTGTTTATCCCAAATGGCTGGCTTATTTCTTTAACTGAGAGAAGACAGAAAAGCCATTCAGTGTCTTTGGAAAATCAGAGTTAAAAATTAAGCCTACTGGCTATTGGGGAACAGTTAGAGACATTGCCAAAGGCTTCAGGCAACAATGGAAATTTTGTCTCTATATTGTGTTTGCCATTGAGAATACTACTTTGCCTTAGGGGTCAATTAGGTTAACTGTCCCAGTGATACATGAGGGATTTAAATTATCTACACATAGCCTCAGTTTCTTCTTGAGCCCTAGAAAATCTGTAGGGGGCTCTTTTTTGCTTTCTTTCATGGGAAGGGTGCCAGAGCGTGAGTGTGGAAATTCCAGCTATTCCAATGGTGTTGATTTGGTTTCCCACCAGACAGCAGAATCAAATAGCTGCTTCTTGTATGCTTTTCATTATTTAAGGCTCACATTAGAATACAATCACTCTAGAAAAGAAAGAACAGAGTTGAGAAAAACAAAGTATTCTTAGGGAATGAAATTCTCTTCTTCACCCTTTAGAACTCTTTGTCTTATAGGGTGTGGGAGGTTGAGCAAGTTAAATGCAAATTAAACAGTGTTGGGTACAAAATGTGAGAAGACATTGTAAATCATCTCATTCCCTCAGCTGTGTATGTTCATTCAGTGGAAAAGTTTATTGTGTACCTATTATATGTCAGACATACCACAGAGAAGTTATATAATGTTAAACCTCACTAAAGCCAGTACAGATGGATGGAGACAGCCTGGGGTACCACAAAGACATTTGCACCAGAATGTTTATAATAGCTCAAATCATAATTGCCAAGGCATGGAAGCAACCCAAATGCCCATCAACCCATGAATGGATTAACAAATTGTGGTATATGTATAGCATGGAATACTATTCAGCCATAAAAAGATGGAGACTTTACATCTTTTGTGTTTACCTGGATGAAGCTGAAACACATTCTTCTTAGTAAAGTATCTCAAGAATGGGAAAAAAGTATCCGATGTTCTTAATACTAATGTGAGACCAATATAAAAGTGCTTATAAACGCATATGAATGATAAAATACAAATACAGTCTACCAAGGGGGAAGAGAGAGAAAGAAGAGGGGAGAGGAAGGGGGAGGGCGATTGATGAGAGGAGGGAGGGCGTTTGGTGCACATGTGAGGGTACTCAGCATGCCCCCTTGGGTGAGGGGCTGTCCTACAACTTGACCTTTCCTTGGAAGTGAGAACAATGTAACCTAAGAATTTATTCCCTCATATTAATTTGAAATAAGAAAAAGAAACCTAACCTTTAAACCAATATACTGTGTGCGCTGTCTAAAAGAGCACCCCATTCATAACTCTTTCTGTTTCCTTAATTTTAAAAAAATTAACATTCATCATTGCCACCAGAATAGCGAAGTGCCTGATACTTTCCGTCCTGTTTCTTCATAACCTTCTGAAGGGCAGAGCCAGCATCTGATTCGCTGAGTCCCCTAAGTTGCCCAACAGATTCCTGCACCTAATAGATAATCAACACATATTTGTTGAATGAACAGACCTCAGATTTTCTTACTTTTCTATCATTCTGTTCAAAGATTCTAGTATCACAGATTATTTTCCTCATGGGGAGTCACGTCTGACATCTCTCATTGGCCAGTTTTTGGACCAAACCCTTAAAAAATGGAAGGCAGTTGGGAAGTCCCCACTTCCTGTCCACACACATACTGAGGGTACTCTTTGGACTGGTATTCTCCTGGTTTCTCTGTTTGTGCCAAAGTGCTTCTATCCAAGATGAATTTCATTGGTCATACAATCCAGCACCCATCTGGTTGACAGTCTAATCCCAATATACAACTTAGCTCCCTGAAAGGAACCCCTGTAAACAATGAGAGGGTAAACTTTGAAATTCCATGTCCGAAGTAAACAGAAGAAAATTTCAAGGATGGCAGAACAGACAGAAGAGGTAGATGATAAATGCCTGCAAGGGCCAATGAAGGGATTCTCATTTCTTGGTAGCAGTTTTTCTTTCCTTTCAACTCCTCCTCTTAGGGCTCAGCTGTCCCCCCCGGATCCAGGGACCATGTCTGTCCTTACACATCGCCATATGCCCTGGTTCATTTGTTCAGCAAATAGACTGAACAACTTCAGGCATGGTCTTATCTTCTTTATTTCCTTTGTTGACATTCCTATGTGTCTCTTTAAATTTGTAAACTGTGTATGAGTCATAGCTGTTGGGTTTTGTAATGATCACCACACTATGTTTTGGTTTAATTACAATGTCAGTACCTATATCTAAATTTAAAAGAATTTCAAATCTCTGCTCAAACAAGGTATTGGAATTCAAATCTCTACTCAAACAAGGCAGCTATCATCTAAATAAGACACTAATAGATGCTTTTGAAACTTTTGGGGAAACTCAAATATAGACTAGGCATCAGAAAATAATAATATCCCTAATAGTGATTATGTTAATAATATCCCATATTGTGATTATATAGGAAAATGTCTTTATTTTTAGGAGATGCATAATTATAATATTTAGTAGTAAGTTTAATGATGTGGGCAATTTACTTTCACATGACTTATCATATATGTGTGTTATCTATTTATCTATCCACGATCTAGATAAAACAAAAATGGCAAAATATTAATTCTGAATTTTCAATGATAGGTCTGTATGCTTGAGAATTATCATAAAGCCATCAGAAAGGGGTTTAGTCTCTAGCACAGCATCTCATGCCCCAAATATTTTTGATTGTTTTCTACTAATCTAAAAAGTGATATAGGGGACCCATATGACTCCAAATAGCCACCTTGCTCAGAATTGCCTTACACTAGAATGGCCTTTGAATCATATATGTTGAAGAATACTATTTCTTTCATGAAAGCATCCTTCCGTCCTCTTTGGTAATCTGTTCTGTATTTTCGTAATTTGTGTAGTGAAGGAGTCTTATATAGCCCTGAGCTATTTTGGTATCTTCTGATTTCATAACTTAGGTGAGGGTTTAGAGAAAGTTTTAGATTTTGACTTTCCTTTAGGATTCAATTCCCATAGACCATTCTGGAATGGCTGGTATGATGACCTCTCTCTAGTGTGGTCTGAAATTTATCTGGAAATTCTAAGAGGAAATAGAATACAGAAGTATGAGACTGAGCCAGATAGCCACATGCACCCCCACCCCAATTTTATTCTATTCCTTCCCTGAATACGCTGTCTAAAAGAGCACCCATTACTCTTTCTATTTCCTTGATTTACTTTTTTAAAAGTAGCATTCATCATCACCTGAGGTGATAGTACCCATTTCTTATTTCTTGCCTGCCTCTTCCTCTAGAATGCATGCCATGATGATCCACTTGGTCTATGTCAGTGATTCCCTAATTGAAATGAGCTTCTTACAAAATAGATGTCTAGAGTCTTGCCCCCAGAGTTGTGGTTCAGTAGGTCTAAGGTGGAGCCCAGGAATTTGCATTTCTAGCAAGATCCCATGTGAAATTGATCTTCCTGGTCTTGGCTATGGTATGGGTATGTGTACACACATACACACACACACACACATTTACACACACATACATTTTGAGAGCTGAAAGTCTACACCTCATCAACCAATTCCAGCTTGTAGAATAAGTGCTTGGAAAGCACTTGCTGAATGGAAGAATGAATGAGTGAGTGAGGGGGGAAAAGGTATCTTGCTGATGTTATCACTGGATAACATCAAGTAACATAGGGAAGCAATTACGGTTCCCATGTGGAGGCTTCAGACTGCGCACCTTGCTAGGAAGAGCTGCACACAGAATTGTTGTTTTAAATGATTAATGACCCTTGAAAAAGAATTGGTGGATGTTTAGAAACATTTTAAGCTTTTTAGGATGATATTGTAGAGGACAAATTCTACCTAATTATCTTTAATACCCCTTCTTGGAAAGAGAATATGGAAGGAGGTGACTTAGTAATCTGAATTTTTTTTTTAAAATTAAATCATAGCTGTGTACATTAATGCAATCATGGGGCACCATACACTGGTTTTATAGATCATTTGACACATTTTCATCACACTGGTTAACACAGCCTTCCTGGCATTTTTTTAGTTATTGTGTTAAGACATTTATATTCTACATTTACTAAATTTCATATGTACCCTTGTAAGATGCACGGCAGGTGTAATCCCAACAATCACCCTCCCTCCGCTCATCTTCCTCCTCCCTCCCCTCCCTCTCCTCCCTCTCCCCCTTCCACATATTCTTAGGTTATAACTGGGTTATAGCTTTCATATGAAAGCATAAATTAGTTTCATAGTAGGGCTGAGTATATTGGACACTTTTTCTTCCATTCTTGAGATACTTTACTAAGAAGAATACGTTCCAGCTCCATCCAGGTAAACACAAAAGAGGTAAAGTCTCCATCTTTCTTTAAGGCTGCATAATATTCCATAGTGTACATATAGCACAATTTATTCATTCATGGATCAATGGGCACTTGGGCTTTTTCCATGACTTAGCAATTATGAATTGGGCTGCAATAAACATTCTGGTACAAATATCTTTGTTATGATGTGATTTTTGGTCTTCTGGGTATATGCCTAGTAGAGGAATTATAGGATTTAATGGCAGATCTATTTTTAGATCTAAGTGTTCTCCAAACATCTTTCCAAAAGGAATGTTTTAATTTGCATTCCCACCAGCAGTGTAGAAATGTTCCCTTTTCTCCACATCCAGGCCAACACCTCTGGTTTTGGGATTTTGTGATATGGGCTAATCTTACTGGAGTTAGATGGTATCTCAAAGTAGTTTAGATTTGCATTTCTCTGATGA
>CAUYPK010010273.1:0-14555 GCA_963574355.1 Loris lydekkerianus
TGGAAGAAAAAGTATCCAATGTACTCAGCCCTACTATGAAGCTAAACTATAGCTTTCACATGAAGGCTATAACCCAACTATACCACAAGACTATGGGGAAAGGACCAAGGAAGGGGAAGGGAGGGGGGAGGTTGGGGTGGAAGGAGGAAGATGGGTTGGGCCACATCTATGGTGCATATTTTTATCTATAATAAAAATAAATAAATAAATTTTTAAAAAAAAAGTTCATTCCTCTATCCAGGTTTTTACTTACTTATATTTGAATTAGTTCATATAGCCTGCATATGATTTGACTACATGAAGAAGGTAATTCAAACTCTTGTAGGACATTAGGACAATGAGAAGAGAGTCTAGAATTAAAAATATGGCCAAGGATAATACATTTATATCAGCCTCGAACACGGAGTAGACAAGTACTTAAATGGCTGCTTTAAATTGCTCTGAAAGAATACCTTTCTAAACAGCTTTCCTTCTGGAACTGCTCCTATACCAGAACTCTTTAGAGTATTTGCTTATTATTTAAGATGTTTAAGTGTATATATTTTGGCAGTGATCATTACTTAAGTTCTTTGTGAAGACACTACCAATTTAATAACAATTATTGAAAGATTTAAGAAGAAAATACTGCCATATTTAAATTATAGTATATTTATCGTCAGATAAATCCTTACTACAGAACTGCTGACATGAAAAAAATTCAAAACAACAAGATTTTTTTTTTTTTTTTTTATTTACAGAAATGATAAGGAAGAGTGATGTCAGCAAGACAACAGAACAAGAGTTACCAGTACGGGACACCTAATGAAAATATCAATTTAAATAGCCATCTATGCATTAAAAAACATTCAGAAAAGGTAAAGAATCCAAGTGAGATATTAGAACACCAAGTTCATGAAGTACATAAAAGATGCACTGAAGAGGGCAGGAAGGACAGGTTCACTTTACCGTGTCATTCCTCCCCTAAGCCTGCCAGGCAAGGAGAGAGAGACCCGCTGCAGGGGGTACGGAAAGTGAAGTGAGCACCCAACCTCACCATGGATCTCAGCACCAGGCATACCTATGTGAATCCCGGCAGCAGGCCAGCATCTATAGTCCCACATGCCAGGCCAACCACTATGATTTCATACTAGAGGCCTGTCCAAGCACCAAACTGGTCCTATGGCCATAGGGACCAGGCCAACATCCACGTACTCAGGCTCCACCATCCGCACCCTGTGACTCCAGGCTCCAAACCCACTCTCTTGGCCCTTAGTTCTGTGGCCCAAGTCTCCAGGCCAGCCTTGGTGGCTCCAGGCTCCAGGCTTGCCTCTTCCACACCAGATTCAGTAAGGCAGCCTCTATAGACCAAGAACCCAGGCCTGCAGACTCAGCTTCCAGGCCTGTTCCAACTCCAGGCTGCTCACTGCAATTCGAAGCTTTAGGCCTGCCTCAAAATCAGACAGACCTCCCTGACCCTAGGCTATCAGCTGATTCCCACAGCCTCAGGTTCCAGGATGGCCCCCATGACCCGAGCCTCCAGACTGGCTCCTAATGACTTCAGTCTCTAGTTTGACCCCCATGGCCCACCCTAGTAATAGGCCAGCCCCTGTGGCCTGAGGCGTATTACTGCAGACCAAGGATCCAGGCTGGACACTGTCACCTCAGGCTCTAGAATGACCCCAGTGTTCTCAGACTCTAGGACTGCCCTGGGAAGCCAAGCACCAGGCCCACACTAGCATTAGTGAAATTCAGAAAAGAAATGAAACCATGAAAAAGAAGCAAAGAAAAAATTTTCTCTAAAGAAAGCAATGACTACACACACACACATACAAAATCAATAGAAAGCTTCGATTGCTGAATTCATTAAGCAGCAGAACAGAAAGAATCAGCAAGCTCAGCTCAAAGACAAGTCATTTGAAATTACCTAGTCACAGAAACAAAAGCCAAAAAAAAAAAGAGAGAAAAAGAAAAAAGTGCAACTCATATGACAGAAATACTACTAACAATTGTATTACAACAAATTGGGTAACATATAAGAAATGGATAAATTCCTAGAAATATGTAACATACCAAGACTGAATTAGGAAGAAACAGAAAATCAAAAAGGCCAGGGATGAATAGGAAGATTGAATTAAAAAAAATCCTCCGCCAAAATAAAAAGAACGAGACCTGACTGTTTCACTGTCAGTTTGGACGGTTTCCTCCAAATATTTAAAAAAGAATTAACACCAAACCTTTCCAAACTCTTCAAAAAAAATTGAAGAAGAGGGACTACTTTCATACTAATTTTATGAGGCAGCAGTGCCCTGATATCAAAGCCAACAAGGCCACTACAAGAAAAGAAAATTTCAGGGCAATATTTCTGATGAACACAGATGCAAATATCCTCATCAAAAACCTAGAAGACCGATCCAACAGCAAAATAAAAGGTTCATACACCATGACAAAGTAAGGATGGTTCAATACATGCAAATCAAGAAATATGATGCATCACATTAAGAGTCAAAGTTAAAAATCAGCTGATGATACATAAAAGTCTTTTCAGAAAATTAACATCCTGTTATGATAAAAACTCTCAACAAACTAGGTAAAGAAGGAAATTCTTCTCTAAATAAGAAAGGCCACATACGACAAGACCACAGACAGTATCAGTGATGAAAAGCAGAAAGCATTTCCTCTAAGATGAGGAACACGATACGGATGCCCACTCTTGCCATTTTTAACCAACATAGTACTAGAAATCCTAGCGAGAAAAATTAGACAAGAGGAAATAATAAAATGCCCTCAAGTCCAAAAGAAAAATAGTACAATTATGCAAAAAATTGTGATAACCAAAACACTTTTGATCCCAAGAATTTCAGATAAAAGACGTACAAAATGTACAGATTTCATTTCTTTTGGATACGTACCTTGGAGTGCGATTGCTGGATTATATGGTAGTTCTGTTTGTGGAAATGTAAACTGGTATAGCCAGTATGGAAAACACATGGCTGCACAAAAATTTAAAATAAAACTATCATATTTTGAAGTTTTTGGAATTTTGAATACTTTGCATTAAACATTGAATATCCCTAACCTGAAAATTTGAAACCTAAAATGCTCCAAAATCTGATACATTATAAGCACTGAGATGATGCTCAAATGAAATGTTCATTGGAGCAGTTTGGATTTTCAGATATAGACACTCAACAAGTATGTATGATGTGAATATTTTTTAAAAATCCAAAATCTGAAACATTTCTGGTCCCAATCATTTCAGATAGGGATACTCCACCTATATCTACTTATTGGTACGGTGGTGATCACCAGGGGTTGGCATGTGCAGGAAATGTGGAGATGTTTGTCAAAGGGTACAAAGTTTCACAATCAAACTGTCACCACAAAAAAGAATAAATACGTGAGATTGGGGATATGTTAATTAGCTTGATGGTGGTAATTATTTTATACATACACACATATTGAAACATCACATTAAAACCATTAATTTTTCTTTGTTAATTATACCTCATAAAGCTAGGAAGAAGAAAAAAATTATACAGAAAGAGGGAAGAAAAAGAAATCCAAGTAGCAGAACAGTCAGCTCTGTGGGTGTTTAAATAGAGGGACCAAATCAAGCATCTGATCCTCATCTTCACCGAAATGCCTTTTATTTCAACTTCTACAGGATTGCTTAGGTTTCAGATGATCAAATCATACTGTCCAAACTCACAGTCTTAAATAATAAGATGATTTATTGTATGTGCTTGGGATTGAGTGTGGGTATGTATATCCTATAAGTAGACAAACACTGGGAAATAAAATTACCTCTGCAGTTTATAGTTAAGTTTTAAACAAGACTTAAAACATGTTTTTGTTAGTTACTACTAGAACACACAGCATAGACTTCTATGTCCATGAGAACCAGAAATATAATGGAAAAGTGGAAAATAAGCTGAGGATTTTCATATAAATTGATTATAAATGTTTTATACCTCAATAAAAATATGTGTATTCTCTGCTCTTTTTAAACCCATAAAATAAGTCTGAGTATGAATTGATTTGATTTTCTCTTCTAGACAGAGCCATGGAAACAAAAAAATAATTCTCTACTTTTTAAAGGAAAACTCGCCATGTATCCATGATAAAAAGTGAGAACTGATAGTAAAGCTTCAGTGCTACAGGGAAATAGGCTATATTAAAAACCATGGGTAACTAGTGAAATCATGTTCTTTCCTAAAAAGGCAACTGCATTTGACTGTTGCCTTGTTGGAATTTGAGCTTGGCTTCTGGATCTAATTTTTTGAGACGATGAATGAGTCTTAATGTAAAACATCCTGATTTTTAAAAGTATACTTATTTTCTAAAATACAGTGTAAGGCAAACAAAACTATGTCTGGGAGAACATGGTCTATAGAATGTCACTTCAAGACTCTTATCTTGAGGTATGTTTTAATCAGACAGTGACTAATCTTAATTTCATGATTCAGAGAAAGCTGCGCGTCTATGGGAACTGGAAACAAGTGCCCCCCTAGTTCCCTTGTTCTGTCATTCTCTTTAAGCAGACCTGAATTTTTGCTTTAGGCTTTGGTTTTCCAGAATGCATTAACTATCTCGGGCTAGACAGTCAGGTATGTCAGAATTAGTTAGGTTATGCTTTCTGGGATTACTTTTCAGTCAAGAAGTTTACTCTTTTTATCTTTTCTATAGCTCAAATATCTGTTATTCCTTCCTTGGAAGGTGCCTTAAGTTTTTCCAGGTGATTCTTTTTGAAAGACTATACTCCTTTTTTCCTGTGGTCAGCAATACATTTATAATACATTGTCTCAGGGTCTCATTCTTCCATCAGTGGTTACTTTCAATCATTCTTTGTTGAATTTTAAATTTATCTAACCTTGACCACAAATTCAAAGATATTACACCTACTCCCTGTCTGACTATCCAGTATTTTACTTTAATAATTTTTTGTGTCTATCACCAAATTTCCATTCTGAATCTTTTGTGGATAGTCTTACTATGTTGGTATCAAAGTTGGGACTTGACTTTAAGAGAAAGTGATGATTGCCTTATTCCTCTTTGTTGGTGAAATATTGTCTGTTTCTCCTAATTCCAAGTTCAAAGTATTATTTATTGATATTGATGGTTTTATAGAGTTTGTCCATTATTTCTTTTCTGCATCCATTTTTACCTGGCCCTCTCCTTCTTACATGTTATTATTGGTATATTAAGATTGCAACTGACAAACACTCTTGGGGGTGAAGGCATAATTATTGCTAGCGTTGATCCTGACTCCAAAAGGAAAACAATTTAAATATATCAGAGATTTGTCTAAATATAGTTTACATCTTCACTATACAATTTAGAGCAAGTCATTCACTCTGAACATAAGGCACTATATAAGAAGACAGCTTATGCTTATTTTGAAATCTAAACAAAGATATACCATTTAATTTTCAAAGAGCTAGATGATGTTTCCATACTTGGGAAATAAAAACTAAGTTTCTATAAATTGCTGGCATTCATATTTATAACCTCAACTACATGATTACCTCAACTCTAGACACCATAATAACTGCTTGATACTTACACATAAATTACAAGTACTCATGGTTTTCCAGATTCTTTAGTATTATGTAATTTAATCACTAAGAAAAGAACTATATTCTTTACAGTAAAACACAAATATGACTTCCAGTATGTTATGAAAAGCATATACTACCAGTCTGTATTTTGTAAACCAGAGTATCTGTTTTTTCTGGTGCCAAATTTTAGTGTTATAGTCACATATTGTTAAAAGAATCTCTATTCAGTTTGGGGTTCTAATAAAATTACAAAAAGTCATTGTACCTTACGATGATTTTAAATCATTCATCATGGAAAGCATAATGCCCAGTTCTTAGAATTTTCTATTGCCCTTAATTACATACAACTGCACATTACCGTGCAGTATCTCTATTAGCATAATCTTTAATTGTTCACTGATAAATGTTCTTAAATGTTTTTGTCTAATTGGGTCATAAGACAATGAATACCCCCCCGCATTCTGTATGGATGTATAATAGCCTTCTGAATAATGTTTTTATTTCCATGTACAAAGTAAAATTTGTTGCTGCAACAAGAAACAGACAACCGAAGTCTTCCATTATTTATGATGTCTGCAAGAACAGTAGATGGGGTTCAATGGGGCAAAGCTAAAGCACGAAAAATTAGAAAAGAACTTTAGACGTGGACTTTGGCTCGATGAAAAGAGATTTATAAATATTAAAGTGATCCTATAGGGAAATACACTTACTTGGGAGGTAGTGAGATCCCTGTTATCAGAGGAGTTCAAAGGGCCTGATGTTGAAGGAAAAATGCAAATGCTAGGGAAGGCAGTGGCCAACATTATTTCCAATTCCTGTCAAAGGGTGAGATGTGAATGCCTGATAATTCTAGAAAAGACTGAATATTTATTTAAATTGAAGAATATTTTATCCAAACATATTTATTATGTATTAGGAACTTTCTGTGCTCTGAAGATAAACCAATGAATAAATCAGACTTCCTGACAACAAACAACTACAGGCAGGTTGAAATGCATACGTGCTTGATTCTATGTATGGTGCAGGAGTGGATTATCTAGTATACAAACAAAAAGCAAACTTGCAGCCTTAGGGAGGCAAGCTGATTCCTTCCCCCATCCCCAGAGCCCCTATATCTAAGGGAATGTGCATGTAGCATTTCAAAACAGCAAAATAGTCATGACACCAAAAAATGAATTTTGGGGGGGCGGTGCCTGTGGCTCAAGGAGTAGGGTGCTGGTCCCATATACCGGAGGTGGTGGGTTCAAACCTGGCCCTCGCCAAAAACTGCAAAAACACACAAAACAAAACAAAAAACAACATAATATTTTGAACCTATTTGCCATTTCCTGTTAAGGGGTTTGGACTAGATACCTAGACCATGAGGGGCCACCAAACAATTTTAGTGCTTCACTGCCGGAGAATAGTCTGATATATGTATGTATGTGTATGTGTATATATATATATATATATATATATATATATATAGTGTGTGTGTGTATAAATATAGTGTGTGTGTGTATATATATATATAAATATATATATATATGGTGTGTGTATATATATACATGGTATATATATATACATATATAGTCTGTAATATATACTTTAAAGACAATTCTATACACAATGTGAGAAGGGCAGACAGGAAAAGATTAATACTGCTGTAATACACTTAATGGAAATTAAGAGTTTAAAGTAGTTGTGGTGGGAACACAGAGAAGGGGAAAGGATCGAGAAATATGAACCTGTCCAGGATTTGGTGACTGACTAGTTATAAAGAATAAAATTTAAAAATAAATCTATAATTCCTCTTGGATTTGTGCCTTCTTTCTTTAGCCATTTTATTTCAGTAGCTGAAGATGGGACAATAGAAGATACTCTCGAGCTTTTCCACATGCCCAAGAGGAGTTTAGTTAAGGCTGTGAACCTTACTTCTTACCTAGAACCTGCAAAATCAGGGTAGGATTTCTAAGAATAACTCTGTCCCACTGGCTCAGAGCTTTTCTTGGTCACCATACACTAGTAAATGTGCAATAAACTATTTTCCTTTTTCTAACCTATTTGGCAAAGCATATAATCTGCCATAGATGGCAATAAGATGGTTCTTGCCAACCATATTTTTAAGTCAACATCTCACTTACCTCTTACTACTTCTAGCCTTCCATTGGATGCATATTAAAGATGCAGATAAGACCGCTGCATCATCCAGAGTGAGTATGATGTGTATGTGTGTTGTTAGTAAGCCTG
The DNA here is from genome assembly GCA_963574355.1 of Loris lydekkerianus. NCBI lineage: Eukaryota > Metazoa > Chordata > Mammalia > Primates > Lorisidae > Loris > Loris lydekkerianus. Next base: position 7,767 of record CAUYPK010010273.1, read on the forward strand.
TACCATGGAAAAAAGCCTGTCCTATACGGAACTGAGGATATTAAACTATCTTAAAAATGCATTTTATAGATGTAAGAATAATTTTAATACATTTAAATCATGGGAGCAAATATGAATCTTTAATACAATTACTCAATCATTAAGAGACCCCTATTGCTATACACAGTCTCTACCATCTCCTGGGCTGAAAGACAAGGTCATGTAGTAGCTCCCTTAATGTCTACGTGATTAAAAATCAACTGCATTTAACATGTTAAAATACATTGATTTGGAAGTGATCTTTTACTGAAATTGATCCTGATACCACAGTACAAAGAAAGTCTGCGGAAACATTTCAGTCACCTAGGAGACGAAGCAGAGTTCCATTAGAGTTTGAAGGGGCACATATCTTAGATCAGGCATCCTCAAACTTTTTCAACGGGGGGCCAATTCACTGTCCCTCAGACCGTTGGAGGGCCAGACTATAGTTTAAAAAAAAAAAAAAACTATAAAAAAATTCCTGTGCACACTGCACATATCTTATTTTGAAGTAAAAAACAAAACGGGAACAAATACGATTCACACTGCTTCATGTGGCCCGCGGGCCGCAGTTTGAGGATGCTTGTCTTAGATAGTTCATGCAGCTATAACAAAATGTCATAGCCTAGGCTGCTTTACCCACACTCATCTATTTCTCATGATTCTGAAGGTTAGGAAGCCAAGATCAAGGTGCTGGAAGATTTATTTCCTGGGGAGTGCTCTCTTCCTGGCTTTTTAGATGGCCAACTTCATGTCCTCAGAGGGTGAGGAGAGGGAGACCTCTAGTCTCTCTTTCTCCTCATGTAAGAACAACACTCATCTCATCATGGAGTTGGTGTTGAGTTATATCTCATATAATCCTAATGACCTCTCAAAGGCCCCATCTGCTAATACCATCGTATTTTGAGTAAGGACTTCATTATATGAATTTTGGGGAGACACTAACATTAAGTCCATAAGAGCATCCAGGAGCACCTTGAAAAACTTAAATGTACTCTTTCAACAGAAGTTTACTGTACCTAATGTGACAGGTACAGTATGGATATAGCATATGCAGCAGGGATATAGTAATAATTAAGACAGAAAAAAATTGTTGCACTTGATAGTTCATTTTCTAATAGTGAAGTAGGGAGTAACTAACAAAAAAATCCTGTGATATAACAAAAATAGCAAAAACAATCGAGAAAAACGGGGAGGGCAAAGAGAGTACAAAGTGTTTGTAGTCTTAGCATGTTGAAAAAGCCCTCACTGAAAATATGACACTCAGAGAAATATTTATGAGACTGAGGTGCTGCTGGTTGCACTAAGAGGGCAACTAATCTAGGAAATATTTAAAGAAGGTGAGACAGTAAACCGCCTGACTATCTGGAGTTTAAGAGTTTATGGTAAAGTAAAACACAAGTAAAAATATCTTCAGACCTTGGGTACTGTAGAAATAGCAAAAACACCAGTGTGGCTAAATGAGAATAGGTAGAATTTAGAAAAGAACTAAGAGACTAGATCAAGTAGGAAACTATAAGCCATTTGAGTAGTTTGGTCTCACACTAAGAAAGAACTACGGATTGAATTTTTAGGTCTTACTATCTCTGCCACATGCATATGATGAAATTGAAATCCCCAATGTGATGTGATTTGAAGGTGGGGCTTATGAGAGATGATTAGAGAATGAGGGTGGAGTCTTCACGAGTGCAACTACTACCCTTATAAGAGAGATCCTAGACAGCTCCCTAAAACTTCTACCATGTGAAGACATAGCAAAAAGGTCATCTCTGAATGCCACCTGTGAATGAGGAAGCAGGCCCTCATCAGACGTGCATATGCTTGCACCTTTACCCTAGGTTTCCCAGCATGTAGGACTGTGAGAAATAAATCTCTGTTGTTTATAAGCCGTATGCCCTGTACTATTTTGTCAGAGCACACCAAACAGACTAAGACACTGAGTGAGATGCGGAGTCCATGAAGAAGAATGACAATCAGACTTACATTTAAAAATATGACTGTGATGTGAAATGAGGCTACGAGGGGCAAATATTAACTCAGGAGAAAACTATCATGTAATCACTGCCACTCCCATTTTATTGGCCAAACTCAGTCACATGATCATGTCAGACAACTCGCTACCAACAGAGCAGTACTGCCGAATGCTAGTCACACTGGGGGAGAGAAGAGGGTGCAAGCCTGCTCAGGGACAAAGGATGAATGAGCCGGTACAATGTGCAATCACCCATGGGTTATATAATCATATTTGAAGCCCCAAGACTGGATAGGATTGTCAAATAAGTGAGTATAGAAAGAAAAATTACCAAGAGCTGGGTCGTAAATCATTCTATTATTAAGAGGATGAGTAGATGAGGAAAAATTAATAAAGGAGACTGAGAAGAGCAAAAATACATGATCACATGGAAACCCAAGAAAAGAAGGAATTTCAAGAAGAGAGCTATTATTTGTGTCAAATGTCAATGACAAGTTGATGCAGACTTGTAAATGACTAGTATTTTAACAACATGGAAGACCTTGACTAGGAAATTCTAGTGGAGGAAAAGGGAGTAAATACCAGAATTGAACAGTTTTAGGGAAGAAATCTAAGAACAGTAGTTGGTTATAGATAGTCAAAGTAGATAACTCATGAGAAATTCTACTTTTCAAAGAGCAGATAAATTGGCTAGTGGCTGAAAAGGAAAGAGGACTTGAGTGTATGTGTGCCTTTTAAATAATGGAGATATAAAATAGTTCATATTTCCTCTGATTTGGAATTATCCAGTAGAGAAAGAAAAAATAAATAAAAACTAACATAAAAAGGAAAAGGGGCAATTGTTAGAATAATATCCTTGATGAAGTAGAAAAAAAGAGATCCTAGTTGACAGAAGGGCTGGTCTCACAGTGGTACTCAGAGTGTTCACCTATATTTTAAGAATGAAGAGAGGGTGGGGTATACAGGTACTGATGCTGGTGGTGAATAGATAGCTTCAGTTTTCGCAATAACTGCATATACTTGCACAACTAAAAATCAGGATACTAGGAAAAACGGAATGTTATGGTATGACTACAAATTGCAGGGCTTCAGCCTCTAATTCAGTCCTTAACCAGTCACATGACTTAATGCAAATACTAAACTTCATGATTCAAATTCCTCAACAGTAGACAGAGATAATACTGATGCTTACTTCATAAGGTTGAAAAAAATGCTTGAAATGATATATCTATCTTGCACAATGAAGGCATGCATTTGTCTTGTTTATTCCTTTTACTGTACTTGCATGGTGCCTGGCATGAAGTAAGTATTTAATAAATAAATGAATAAATAATTACATGAAGTATTAATAAATACTATATAAAAGTATTTAATAAATAAATGAATACTTACATGAAGTATTTAATAAATACATATTTATTAAATAAGTGACCTGTTACTATCACCAGTTAGTTTTGACACCATTATTGTTTCAGAATGAACAGTTCCTTCCTTGATTAAGGCAAGAGGCATCTCCCTGTGACAGGGGTGGCTAGGCATTTGGGAAATTGAGGATTGTTGCTACATATTTGAAAACCCAATTCTATAACAGTTACTTTGAAATTTTTAGGATTCTTTCTCAGGAGTCTCCATGTTCTGTTGACATTTTTCCTCCTATCCTCATTAATTTTTGTTTCTTAATATAAAGAAAAAAGTGAAAATAACATGCAGTCAGTCAGCAAACCAGGATATAACTTTTGAATTCTGTTATCAGTGTTTTCTTAGGGCAATACTTTAGTTACAGGTAAATACATGGAGAATATTAGTTTCATTATTTTTCGTGGCCATCCAAACCAAGATGTTCACTGACTACTAGAACAAAGAAAATAAACATTATATATAAAAGTTAATTTGAGTGACCTACTTAAACAGCTTCCCACTGTTACGCTGAAAATTCTGAACTGTGCATTTGATGCTAATATGTGAGATGAAGCACATACAATCAGTAGACATTTTCAAATATAGCTTATGTCTTGCATATTTAATCACATCAGCTGAATGATCCACTGAATAATTTTATATATCAATTATCTCCATCAGCATTAAAGTATTTGCTAGTATTTTTAGCATATGTTATTTCAGCCAGCGAAGAATCAATGAAACTAAATTTTTACTGTAGCAACTGATAGTCCTTCTGCCTAATTTATTCAATTGTTAGACTCCTTTTCAAATAGCAATATTTTATGTGGTAAACATTTGGTTTCAACAAAGGATGATCGGAAAGCACTAAGGAAACATACTAAGAAAGCAAAAGAAACAGCTACTGCAGTCCCATCCTTGGCTGCCTCCCTTTTAATACATTGATTTATTACTATTCTGATCATAAACTCTTCCCACCCTGACCACAGAAGTGAGCACATGACCCAAATTAAGTCAACTACATTCTCTCCTCCAGAAATTCTAGTCTTGGTTAACACATTGATACACACACACACACACACACACACACACACACACATATCCACACACTCAGAGCCACCTGAGAACAATGCATCTGCTGTGTACATAAGCAGAGCTGCCCTTGTTCCCACCATTCTCAAGGATTCATTTCCAAACCTACTTTTCAATTCTTTCCATAGGTTTTATTCTTGTCTTAGTTCTTTTTCCACTACTGAAATAATTCTAAATGACAACCCAATAACACTAATAATAATCAAATAATTCCAAACAGTTCCCCACAGGGTACATGGAAAGACTAGGGAAACTACAGGTCCATGGACTGCTCCTTCCATTGTGGAGTGAACTAGAAGAAGAGAGATTATTGGAGTGGAATACTCCAACAATGTTTAGAATATTCAGTAAACTCCTGAGTAGTGACTCTGACAGAAACATTACAGGCAAGAAAACAAAACCAAATCCAAAGTAAGTACCTTGGAGACTGCAGAATGTTCACTTTTGTAAAATAGACAAAGGCCAAAACATAGGTGACATGCAATCAGGTAGCAGGCTGATCTCTTAGAAATTTAATGCCAGGACTCCCTTGCTTATCAGTGATGTAGGACAACTGGATAGGCACAGGAGTAGCAGGTAGGTCAGTCTTAGGGAGGGCAAAGCCATGTGTTGAACCCATGTATCACTTCCATACTTGCCCTATTCTGCCATTTTCTAACAGAGGCCACTGAAGAAACACTGGGTTAACTAGGAAGGAAAACAACTCCATCTGTAGATGGTTACCCTTCGTACCTATTGACTTAGAGTGTTCTTACAGGCAGGGAGTTATTAATGAAAACTTACAAGTTCTGGACTCACTCCCAGAATTCAATTAACAGTCTGCAAATGATACAAATGAAACTCAAATTAGCAGGAAGAGGAATGAAGGAGAAGGAGGAAAAAGGAAGAGAGAAGGAGAAGAGGAGGAGGAGGGAGAGAGAGAGAGGATTAGAAGGTAGAGGTGAAGGAAGGGAAGTAGAAGAAGGAGAAACAAAAGAGGAATTTTTTTATTATTAAATCATAGCTGTGTACACTAATGCAATCAAGGGATACAATGTGCGGGTTTCATATACCATCTGAAATATTCTCATCAAACTGTTCAATGTAGCCTTCATGGCATTTTCTTAGTTATTGTATGTAGACACTTGTATTCCGCCTTTAGTAAGTTTCACATGTACCCATTCTAAGATGCACTGTAGACCTTTATCGAAGGTATAACCTGCAAATATTTTCTTCCATTCTGAGGGCTGTCTGCTTGCTTTACTTACTATGTTCTTTGCTGTGCAGAAGCTTTTCAGTTTCATCAGGTCCCAGTAGTGTATTTTTGATACTGCTTCAATGGCGTTGGGAGTCCTCCTCATAAAATATTCACCAAGGCCAATTCCTTCAAGAGTTTTCCCTGGACTTTCTTCAACTATTTTTATAGTTTCGTGTCTTAAGTTTAAATCTCTTAACCAGTGAGAGTCTATCTTAGTTAATGGTGAAAGGTGTGGGTCCAGTTTCAGTCTTCTACAGGTTGCCAGCCAGTTTACCCAGCACCATTTGTTAAATAGGAAATCTTTTCCCCACTGAATGTTTTTAATTGGCTTGTCAAAGATCAAATAACGGTAAATAGCTGGATTCATCTCTTGGTTCTCTATTCTGTTCCAGACATCTCCTTCTCTATTTTTGTGCCAATACCATGCTGTTTTGATCACTATCAATTTATAGTACAGTCTCAGATCTGGTAGTGTGATTCCTCCTGCTGTGTTTTTATTGCTGAGTAATGTTTTGGCTATTTGAGGTTTTTTCTGATTCCATATAAAACGAAGTATTATTTTTTCAAGATCTTTAAAATATGACAATGAAGCTTTAATAGAAATTGCATTAAAATTATATATTGCTTTGGGTAGTATAGACATTTTAACAATGTTGATTCTTCCCAGCCATGAGTATGGTATGTTTTTCCATTTATTAACATCTTCACCTATTTCTCTTCTTAAAGTTTCACAGTTCTCTTTGTAGCGATCTTTCACGTCCTTTGTTAGGTATACTTCCAAATATTTCATCTTCTTTGGCACTACTGTGAAAGGAATAGAGTCCTTGACAGTTTGTTCAGCTTGATTGTTGTTGGTATATATAAAGACTACAGATTTATGGGTGTTGATTTTGTAGCCTGAGACATTGCTGTATTCCTTGATCACTTCTAAAAGTTTTGTAGTAGAATCCCTACTGTTTTCCAGATATACAATCATATCATCTGTGAAGAGTGAAAGTTTGATCTCTTCTGACCCTATGTGGATACCCCTGATCACCTTTTCTTCCCTAATTGCAATGGCTAAAACTTCCAT